>JAOANK020226277.1:0-15985 GCA_026257165.2 Telfairia occidentalis
CTGTATGTCTCCACATATATGTTTAAGTTTGTCATCGAATAACCTTGGATCTTAGTTTATTGGATTGATTTTATGCAAACTAAATGTCGAATGAAATAACTCTTATTTTAATAAATAAATAATTTGAATAAAATTACAAGACCACGAAGGTTTAGGGCATCAACCCCAACAAATAAATTTTGAATTTCATGTCTAATATGTCATTATTATTAACTTCACTAGTTTGATGATATGTTGACTGTAACATTTAAGGACTAGGTGGCGAGCATATTTAGATAAGTCTAAACATTTTGACATAATCATAAGACTAATGAAGTTAAAAGTAGAGATCTATTGCATCAAAAAATTGAAAGTTTGATCACTTATTAAAAACTTTTCTAACTATGAAACTAAACAAATACATCTCTAAAAGTTCAATAATCCATTAGAAATTTTTTAAAATATATGACTAAATAAATACGACCTAAAAGTTCATATATCAAATTTAACTCGTAGCCTAATTATTAAATGGTGTCAGCATTATAAAAATTATTGAAGTCCACGAAGCATGGTCAAGAAGTAGGAGAAAGTTGGTTGTTGAAGGTTTGTAGCTGTCTTAGTCATCATTTCGTCAAATTTTATGACATAATTGTTTTTGTATTAGGTACTTAGGTATTGAAGAGATTGAAATTCGTTTGAATCAAACGAATATTATTTTTAAATATTATTTAAATCTCAGTTTAGTTTTAAGTTTCAAATTTAATCTCTTTTGATTTTTAAACTTCTAATTTTATTATGTATATTTTTGAAGGGGCTACAATTTGACACCTCTCTGTTTAAGGATGAGAGAGGCGCATGGGGAAAGAAATGATCCAAATTTAAGGAAAGATACATGAATTAGCAAAAGAGGCTAGCTAATCAGCTAATTTATAATAAAATAAAAAATTTATTATATTTTCTTTTTTAAATTAAAAAAAAGGGAAAAAACAATCAAAATATATCCCCAAATTTATCAAATTGTATCAATTTTTATCCTAAACTTTCAATTTCATCAAATTGTACCTTAAATTTAGATAAATATTGCAATCTTAACCTTAAACTTGAAAAAGTGTTGTAGTTTTTACCCTCTGATAAGTTTTCGTTTAGAAGATCCTTAAAAAAAGTATTATTGTTTACCTTCAATGCATTATAAAATATGTATATGGTACAAAATTTATAAAATTTCAAAGAAAAACGATATTAAAGCTAAGTTGAAATTTGTGGCTTTCAGCATAATTATTCAATAGTTAATTTTTGCATTAATCAAACAAATTTTTGTGTACTGCTTGATTTGATTAAAATAAATGGGTTTACGAAGATGTTTACATTTTTTGGGGGGGTTAAAATTAGTAGACGAGTTATTAAAAATTGAATATAGGGTAAAAATTCCAATATTTATTAAGTTTAATGTCCAATTTGATGAAATTGAAAGGCTATGAAGAAAATTGATGCAGCTTGATAAGTGAGTAAAAATTGATTTTTTCCCCGTTTTCAAAATATGTATTATAGTTCTTCAACTTAAAAATAACAATTTTGGTAATTGTCATTATTTTCTTATAAATTATTTAATAATTTAGAGACATGACTTCAAATATATGTATTAATATATTGACATGGATATGCATGAGGCCATATAGGTCAGCTAAAATGGTTCTTGATGTGGTTAAACTTGAGTACAACTCAATTGATTAATGCACAACTTTTGTACCAAAAGGTCGTGTGTGTTGGAAGTGAAAAACCATCAAGATACCTTGGTAGCCCTAGTGATGCCACGTGTGCGGCCCATCTCGGTCGAAGCCGAGGTGGGATGTAGTAGCTTAGTTTGGCGAGGTGAGGCCACCCTAGAGGGTAATGTTAGTCCCAAAGTTAATGTCAGACAGGGTGTGATGGGGAGAGATTCACTCCTCCAATCAGTTCCCCTCTCACGGCGGACAAGGTGGGATTCTCAATCAAGAGACCACCCCTATTCAAGTAAAAATAAGAGGGAGAATAGGATGAGAAGATAAGCACTGAGATCTTGAGAAAATTTCTCATTCACTACTTCTACCATCTTGACTTGAGCGTCGGAGTGTGGTCACAACCACACCACCTCATCTCGTTCTTCAGTTGAAGTTCCGAGGTCATCTCTTGCTCGAAGTCCAAGTCAACCTCGAAATTTTTGGTACATCAACTTTGGTGCCATCTGTGGGGATTTGACAATCAAGCCAACCGTCGTGGTGAACCCACCTCAGACAACGATGAGATGCGGGAGAGGCTATGGACACCAGTCGACCACAACACAGATCGAGGCCCTCAAAGCCCTGGATTAATACTAAGCTCAAGTCATCCAGGCCATGCAAACGCAGATGTAGGCCTTGGCCAACCAAGTCCAAACAACACAAGCCCAGTAGCATGAGTCGAGCGGTCGAGATGTCGTAGCTTGTACCTTCGGGGTCAGACCCCAAGGTAGTGAGCGTCAGATGGAATTGCCACTCGATCACGGCTGCACTAGGTTAGAACCTCGACAGAACCCATCTGTAGTGCGAAGCCACTCGCGGATCGATTCGCAACCAAGTCAATCCCAACCCGACTTACAAAACAAGCTTGAGGCCAAAAGGCGAGAGCATAGCGCATCTTGTAGTAGAAGCCACTACACCGAGGCGTCCAGCAAACCCGATTGGGAAGACACATTAAAAAAATTAGCGCCGAACTCAAGACTAACTTGCGTGAGGGACTCAAAGATCTGCAAAAAGAGTTTGCCACCCAAAAAGCCCCATGAATGGCCACTGCGAAACAGATCCTGAAGCCAGTCCTAAAACTGTTCATTATAGAAGTAATGCACGCAAAAATCTCAAAGAAGTTTAAGGATCCAATGATGAAACCCTACGATGAGACGACGGACCCCATCGTGCACGTTGACATGTACCAGGTAAAAATGAAACTTCATCGGGTTCAAGATGCCATCAGGTGTCGTGCCTTTTCTATCACCTTAACAGGGGCAGCACGGGATTGGTACAAGAAACTAAAACTCGGAGTGATTTCAACCTTCCAGAAACTGGCCAAAATTTTTCTTGACGAATTCCTTGGGAGCATCGAGGATCGATGCTCCCAATCATTTAATGATTCAATACCAGAAGGAGGAGGAAACGTTGTGGTAGTTCATCACTCGATTTAAACAGGAGGCACTGTGTGTAAATGATTACTTCAACGAGGTAATCAATGCTGCATTTACTAGTTGCTATATATATTACTATCGACAAGCCAAAACATTCGCGAAGGTCCTCTCGCATGCCAATGACTTAATGATGATAGAGGAGTTTCTTATCTTGAAAAAGATAGAAATAGCTCTGTCAGCTCCATCCTTCTACCACAAAGGGAAGAAAAAGCCAACTGACTTGCCCCTTCACGACAATGCAACACGTGCAAAAATGAGCAGCGAGTCAACAAACAAGAAGAGAAACGGTAAAATAAGGGGGCCAAAATTTGAGAAATACACCCGTACGACCATGCACATCACGAAAATTTACACAGTGGCTAAAGTGGTGGGCCTCTTCATCCCATCGGCCAAAATGAAGATCGGATCGCACAAACGAAACTAATCAAAATACTATCGATACGACAGATTGCTATGAGCTGAAGGAGTAAATCGAGACCGTCATGATACATTCAAAGTTTAAGAACACATCCGATGGCTTAGAAGCAATTAAACATTGAACGTCGTTAAATTTGACAAGATGGACAAATAATATCTAAGTCTATCGTATTTTCATCATTATAGTTTACATGATGTCACAAGCTTAAGGCATAAATCCCAACAATCTCCTACTTGCACTAAAGAGAGTGAGATATGTACCTAGGGCATCCCATAGCCTTACATACTACCATGGGTAAGAGTTCATAACACACTCAAGATTTAGATTAGATGACCTATATCATCATAGTGATGTGTTTGCATTTTCTATAACAGTCGTACAAGAAAGATGCAAAACACATTGCAGTTCAGTCTTATGCAATCCCATTGCATACGATACCTCTATTTACATGTTACTACGTGAACGATCTGGATAAGACCATTTGTAACCTTTACAAAGTGAACCGTATCAACAGTGTACCAGAATAAGGTCCTTAACCCTAACCATGTACTATATACCATTTAAGTCATTACTCTTAAACTTGATCCTCTCGTATGTCTGATACATATCAAGTTTAAGAACAAATCTGATGGCTTGGGATAGATTAAACATTGAACGTCGCTAAATTTGACAAGATGCACAAAAATATCAAAGTCTATCTTATTTACATCATTATAGTTTACATGATGTCACAAGCTTAGGGCATAAATCTCAACAATCCCCCACTTGCAAAAAAGCGAGTGAGATATGTTCCTAGGGCATTCCATACCCTTACATACTCTCAGTTGCCCTAGAAGGAAAATATCTCGCAATCCTAGACTCTCCTACCTTTTAGCCATGACCCTATAAACTTACCAGCATGTTCACTCCTAAAGCCATTTTGGTCAACTCCAAAACGCTTTCGTTCTTTAATGCTTCTTGGTTTCAAGTTCCTTAAAATTATCCACTTTACATCTTATGAAGTATCTTAATAATTTGGTATTTGGAATACCTTCCAAATCATTTAAGACCTTGAATAGTCATACAACTATTTGAATAACTTCATAAGCTGAGTTATATATTATGATAGCGTCAACAACACAACTTTGCTCCACCTACCTTTATACTATGGCTTTAAGCATTAAGTGAGTGCACGAATCCTTACATGGATTTCTATAAATCTTTTCCTTTAGGGGTTCATGTTAGTGCATTTCATAAGAATCCAATTCTTATCTATAGGCCTATAATCATTTTTTTAAAAAAATAATTAAGGCTAACTATTATTGCAACCTAATGATCTTATCCTAGTTTTAACTGAGATATATTTGTAAACTGCTTCTTTACATAATTTTACATCATCTCAATGTGTTAATTTGACGTAAAGACTTAAAGAAAACAACTATGTTTCGTTGATATTTACTTGTCGATACAAGATTTTATCAACATTGAATCTACGCTACAGGTTTTGATACTCATCCAAACTTTATTGTTTATGAACTTATGCACTTGCAGAAGTTCACTAACTTGAACATTTGCAACTGGCAAATGATTTTCTATAGTTTAGGAACAATTTCTCCTCTCTAGATGTATTAAATAGACACTTATTTCAAGATTTTCATCCATGAAATAACTATTTTGATGCCCATTTGCCAAATCACATAGTCAAACTAATAGGCAAACAAGCAAAAAGATCTCAGTCACTCTAACATGACAACAGTGGTGTAAGGACCTGAATCCAAGACTTGGACTACCTAGGGTCGCTACTAAAATGCATTCTCTTTCACAAAGAATTTGTAACATTTCAAAAAAAAAAAAACAAATGCTCATAGACGCTAAAATTAGTAAGTTCTAATATACAATTTAACACATGATGGGATCCCAATTTAAAAGAAAATTAAGAGCTAAACATAAAGTAAAAGAATAATTCGAAACACTACGACAATTATTTCAAAACATTTAAAACGATGAGACAAGCATAAGCCTGCAACTGGTAACCATGGCATTTATGAAACTGTTCTTTGTTAGCCACCCAAGAAGCCCTTATTCTTACCTTAAAAAAAAAGGTTGTGTATAAAAATAACTAGTAAGTGAACCCGACCTGTAGGTTCATACATGAAAACACATGCAATCATGTAATGCTCATGTGGGACCTACCATTTATCTTTCCATAAAAGATAATCAATATCACGTAATCTCAATATAATAATTTTGATGACAACGATCTTGATCTCACCCTTCTGCCTCTCACTTGAAGTACGTGTGAGAGGTTTCTAGGAAACCCAACTACTAATGATGATAGAGGTACCTAGTCAACGTAGTCAAGTTTTCACCTCACCAACCGCCTGTAATGGGAGATGGTTGCCTACTAGGATTGTACAAGAAACCGCAGTAACCCCAACAATCTAGACAACCCAACCCAAACCATAAGGGTTGAGTTGGGTTGGTTAAAAAAGTTGAGAATCAACTGATTCGGTTCGATTCTCAGGTCCAGAAGTTTAATTTTTGGTTCAACACGAACTGAAGTGAATTTAATAAAATAATATTAACGCCATGGCGCACAGCAGCTCACCAACATCTCCCTCCCTCCCTTCTTCCTCTCCCTACCCCGTCCTTCCTCTAGATTCTTCTTCCTCCTTCTTTGGCACTCATAACGCCTCCCTCCCTCCCCATTCTTCTTTGTCACCTAATAGGGGTTCTCCTATCTTCATCGCCGTAATTCACCTTTCGTTATTGCTCAAGCACAAGGTATAATATAAACTTTGCTTTTTGCTTCTCTTAATTTTTATCTCACCGTCATAGCGCCTCTCTTTTCTCCAATCCAAAAAAAAAAAAAAAAGCTTTATCTCCTTTTCCAACAAGTGTTTAATTTTTTTAAGGGAGCGAGTGAGTTGGGCGTTGGTTTTTGTTTTTTTGATCTGGGTTTGAAATGAATGTTTCTCCAGTTATTTTGACTTTTTTGATTGCTTCATTTGGGTAGCTTTCTTTGTTTTGCATTCAAATCGTGATCTAGGGTATCATTGTTGCAATCCTTACTATATTCTTTATGGAATTGCTATAGTAAACTCAGTTCATTTCAGATGGTGGTGTTTGAGAATTAATATAGTTTTGGAGCTATTTTCCCTCTCGTTCCACCATATGATTTTTGAAAATATGTGTCGTCATTGATCTCATGAATCCTACTAAAGTTGTAATTTCATCTAATTTTTTTTCGTACTCAGTTTGTAATCGAATTATCAATTGAAATTGAGTGCTTCTGAAGTGGTTGGTTGGTGAGCTGTGGGAATTTCGGCATAATTTATTGCTCCTTGGGAACTGAATAATTTATTGTTATGTATGTTATAGCTAGTTATGTGTTAGCTTTAGCCTCTATTGTAGGCTTCTAGCAATCTTTCGAGTTGGATGAAATGAATTAATTGAAATATGATGCAAAAGACTTGTTTGGTTCACGGATTTTAGATTATTGCAATGATGCTTGTGGAAAAACAAAGCAATACACTAGACTTTTTAGTTGGTACCTTTAATCGACACAACACAACACAATCACTATAATTACCTCATACAAAATCCAATGCAAATACGAAAGTTTTTTTTTTTTTTTTGGTAATTTTCTTCTAGTTTAGGTTCTTCAATGGCCATAGGTATTAGTTTACTTCTGAGGGAGTTCAAATGATACATCTGCACTGGTGCACTAGTTAAAAATAATGGATTCCAAAATCTTTTCTTCTCTCTTTTATGATAAGAAGTGGTTTGAGAATGAGGATGAATAACTTAAAAGATACTAGTTTGCCTCTTATAAGCTAGGAATGTAATTAGATATGAGAATTCATTTATAATTTTCTTGTGATATCAGTAATAGCTCAATCATATCTTTAGTCAAGCTTTGCAACTAATTATTTGGATGCTCTAACAAAATTTTCCTCTCATTTTTATTTTATGAGCCGTGTAAAATGAATGCTAAAATGTACTAAAAGTATAACTTATATCTTCACTTCAACAGATTACTATTTTTTTCTAATTAAATTCTTTCACCTCAATAGATTCAAACACAGATTCAGACACGAAGTTGTTACCTAGCTTCAATGTGAGTTAAATTTATCTAAATATTGTGTATTTTGTTCATGCATATTGGGTTAGTTGGTTGTTGAATAACGTTTGATTTTTTTTTATTCAATAGGTAAACTAGTTGATTTTTTTCTTTTTAGATGGAGAGCAATAGTACAAACGCAAGTGAATGTAATGATGAATCTCCTACCCCTCTTAAAGTTCATGAAATTTCTGAACCACTATTACCTTCAAAATCTAGCAAAAAGAGGCATAGTAAACCAACTTCAACTGTTTGAGATCATTTCACAAAACTAGAAGTGACAAATGATAGTGATGGACCTAGGTGCAAGTGTAACTATTGTGATAAAGATTATGCTTGTGATACTAATAGTTATGGAACTAGCACTTGGTGGAAGCACCTAAGAGATCAGTATAAAAAGTATCCATACAGGGAATAAGAAAAAGGACACACAATTTTAACTCTTTGACCTTCTAACGATGGAAAACGGGGAGGCAATACTAGTAACTTTGTGACTATATTATTTAGTCAGAAAGCGTCTAGAGAAGCATTTGCCAAAATAATAATAATTGATGAATGTTTAGATTTGTAGAGAATGAAGGCTGTAGATATTTTCATAGAATTTCATGTTCCAAGTTTGACTTACCATAGAGAGTAACAGTTGCTAGAGATGTGTTTTCAACTTTATCTTGAAGAGAAAAAACAATTGAGATTATTTTTAGTTGAAAACTCTTCGAGGGTTTGTCTTACAACAGACACCTTGACTTCGTTGCAAAATGTTAACTACATGGTATTTGCATAAAAAGATATTGAACTTTTGTCAAGCTGCTAATCATAAAGGAGAGACTATTGAGAAAGCAATTGAGAGTTGTTTATTGGAATGGGGGATTGATAAAGTTTTTTCCATCACAGTTGATAAATACAAGTTCCAATGATGCGGCTATTTCTTATATAAAGTGAAGACTTAGAAGTTGGAAATCCATTGTCTTAGATGGATAACTATTACACATGAGGTGTTGTGCTCACATAATTAACTTGATTGTGAATGATGGATTGAAAGATATGCATGACTCTATATCTAGTGTTCATAATGCAGTCCGATTTGTTAGATCATCCCCTAAGAGATTGACAAGATTTAAAGATTGTGTGGAAAAAGAGAAAATTGAGCGTAAAGGTCTTGTTTGTTTAGATGTGCCAACTAGGTGGTATTCTATTTATTTAATGTTTGATCATGCATTAAAGTTTGATAAAGCTTTTCAAATTTTAGAGGAGGAAGAGTTGGATTTCTTTGATTATTTCATGGAGGATGATCATGAAAACAAAAGAATAGGACCGCTGAATGCAAGAGATTGACTAAATGTTCATGTGTTTGTTAAGTTTTTGAAGAAGGTTTATGATATCACTACAAAGATAAGTGGTTCTTTATATGTGACTTCTAAAATTTATTTTCATGAACTTTATGGTATTCAAGATAATGAAATCACTTGGAGCAAAAATCCCAACTCCATTCTATGTTCCATGGCTTCAAATATGAAGATAAAATTTGACAAGTACTGGAGTTCAGTTGAAAAGATCAATAAGTTGATATTTCTTACTGTGGTGCTTGATCCTCGTTACAAAATGGATTACGTGTCTTGCTTTTCTAATGTTTATGAGGAATATGTGGTTAAACAAATGATTGATAATGTGAAGATGTATTTGATTCGAATGTATGAATTTTACGAATCATATGATATTGGCACCCAAGGTGGTAGTGGTAGTGGCAATGGTAGTGGTAGTGGTAGTGGTAGTGGTAGTGATAGTGATTTTCAACAATCATGTTTTTACCACTAGTATGACTACAAGTAGTGATGATAGTGAAGAGAGTAGTTCATTGCAATTATAATATAAGAGAAGAAAAGAAGAGAAAAGTTCTTTAGAAATGAAAAATGATATGGATCAGTATTTATGTGAACCTAATGAGAAAGTTAGTGATGATTTTCATGATTTGTCTTGGTGGAAATCGAACGGACTCAAATACCGTATTTTATCAAAGATTGTGTTAACTCTTAGAATAAGAGTTAAGTTGAGCTTAATTTGATTAAGTTCTGAGTTATGAATGGTCTTTTGATATCCTTTGAGCTTAAAATATGATGTTTATCACTTGTATTTACCTTTGAGTTAATGAATTGCTGAAGATTGTGTTAATGGTTGAGTGAATAAACTTCAAAGAATATACAACTGATCGGTGTTAAAATGCCAATTTTGTTGCAGCATTCCAGTTGGCAGAAAAAATTTATGCTGCATTATTGAGCTAGAAGCAAAGGGCAGTGACATGGAACTTCATTAATTGAGCTGGCATATGGCACGTGATTCAGCAAAAGAACCATATAGAAGGCTCCATGTGGATCAATTGGCCAATTCAGCCCTTCTTTGATGCCCAAGTGGATAAGATGGAGAGAGAGATAAAAGAAGGGAGAGGGCCCCCATTTACGGAAGCAAGGATACATTCCTCTATTTTAGGAGAAGAAGACAAAGGAATTCAGAGAGCTTTCCAAGGAGAATTTGCTGAAGAAGGAAAGAGAGAGAAGAAGAAGCTCTTTGGGGGAAAAACACTTTTGGAAAGAAGGCTTTCCTCACTTTCTCCCTTCACATCTTCTGTCTCATTCTCTTTTCTTTATTTCCAGCTAAAGTTGAATTTCAGTTCTCTTGATCTCACTAAAGGCATAAATGAAAAGGAAGAGGTTAGCATAAAATTAAGGGATACTCCTACCTTTAAACCACCACCCGCCCATTCTTTTTTTGAAATCATTGAGGGTAGGGGTTGTGATTAGGAATAACAAGGATAATGTTAGAACACTTCCCTGAACTGGTGGGTACTCCCTTAGATTTCTCCTCAACTTTCTTTTCTGCTTTTTCTTTCGTTTCATTTTGATTCTCCACCATTTCATTTTCATCCTTTTGTTCAGTTAGGGCAGCCTCAATTCTCTGTTCTGGTTCGTCCAATGACTTACCACTTCGCAAGGTGATTACAATGCTTCTTAGGGTTCACCTCTGTATTACTCGAAAACTTACCCTTTTGCATCATGTTCAATGTGGTGGCCATCTGGCCTACTTACACCTCCAAGATTTGTAAGGCCTTTTTCTGGCTCTCCACCTTATTTTCCAGGGCAATCGTTCTATTTCAGGACTCCGCTATGAAGGTTCCTAGCATCTTCTTCAGAGATGAATCATCAGACTACTGTTGTGAAGATGAAGATGCAAATTCTGGGGGTCCCTACAAAACATTCTTCGTATTAGCATACAAAAATTCTCTTGGTTTCGTAAACCTAGGTAGTAGTGAGTTGGCAACAAGGATTGTTGAGAGTGAAATTGATTCTGCATAGGGGCTCGCTACAGATATCCATAGTTTCGATTCACATAATGGGCTTGTTCCAACTCTTGCCCATGGTTCATCTAATAAATGTTACATGCCGCCATGGAAGCATTGGAATGTGTATTACCTGGCATCACAAGATTATTTAGCGCGTTAGTTAGCGAAGCCATTTAGGCCTTTAGGGAGTTTACCTCATCAAGTTCGTATATCCCCACAACTTTTTGTGTAGAACTCTCTGATGTCCAATTATAACTTGTGGCTGCCATGTCTTTCAATAAAGCTTAAGCAACCACAGGTGTCTTGGAGAAAATCGACCCTCAAGCAGCTGCCTCCAAAATTGACTTATTAGTACTAGCTAAACTGTTATAGAATTATTGTACCTGAAGCCAATCTAGATAGCCCCGCTGTGGGCACTTTTTCAGCAGCTCTTTAAATCTCTCCCAAGACTCATAGAGTTGCTCGTCATCAGCTTGTCTGAAATTACTGATCTCATCCTTCAATCTCTAGGTCTTAGGTGGGGAAAGAACTTGTTCAGGAATGCTTGGGCAAGCTCGTCCCATGTCGTAATGTTATCAACTGGTAAGGCTTCCAAACAATCCTTCGATTTGTCCTGCATAAAAAATGCAAAGAGACGTAAGCGAATGGAATCATTGGATACTCCATTTAACTTGTCTATACTACAAATCTCAAGGAAATATCGAATGTGTTTATGCAGATCCTCCATAATTGAGCCCCTAAATGCGCAATCCCTAGCCATTTGGATAAGTCCCGACTTAAGTTCAAAATTTGCAGCATTGCTCAGTGTGTGCATGACCCTTGGCTAAGCATTAGGGACCATATGCTGAAAATAGTCACGAATCACCCTTGGGTCACCTTCTTGCTCGGCCATCGATTCAAGCACTGCTCTTTGTTCTCTGAGATTCCTTCTACAGGTTTGTTAAATTTCTGGATCAAAAGGAACAAAATCAACGCCTCGAGTACGTCACATACACCAAAATAATACAAAAAGGATAAAGAAAAATCACGTACAAATACACCCTAATTTAAGACCTACTCAAACGCCTCAATAATAAGAAAATTAAAAATACGCCAATTCCCCGACAACAACACCAAAAACTTGATCACAACCAGTAATGCGTTATCGCAAGTGCACGGGTCAATCATAGTAATAAAACGGCCTAAGAGACCGAGTATCGTCCATTGTGAATCGGAGTTTCTAATTTTCTTATTTATTAATTAATCCTTTATATTTTGTTTAGGGAACTTAATGTCATGCAACACTTCTAAATTAGAGAAAGCAATAAGGAGCTATACTAACGGTGGATTAATCAAGGGAATTGAGGTTCTAGGGTGTTGGTATATTTAACGACCTAATTAAACGATCAATATACTAAAGGAATGCATTTTCATGCCAAATTACCTAAGTCTAGAATTTCATTAATTTGGGTTTCCTCTCTTGAGCTCAACCAATCTCATTCATCTATCCTAATTCAATTTCTTACAATTAGAACATGTGAAAGGCATACAAATTATTTAATAACAACCTCACACATTCTCTTCTTACTCTCGTGCATTGAAGAACCTATGTTCGTTCCACAGCCTAATTTATTACCCTCTCTCTCGAGCAAGATAATAAATGCAACATCCAAACAACTAATGTCCAGTTAATTGAACGCATTAAAAATTAGAAATTGAAAGGCAACAAGGAAACAAATCCATTCCAACAATAAATCAATCCATTTAACAAGTCTTTAAATCCCAACACCATAAAATCTAAATGATTTAGCTACTGTTCAGAATCTCAAAAAGCCAGACAAATTCATAAAAAAGGTTACAACCAAAGATAGAGAGAAAAGAGAGAACTCCAGATGAAACTACGTTGTTTCTGCATAAACGTGTTTCTCAAGGTGTGAAGACTCGATCCCAAGCACTACAAGACTCCCCAAAAGCTCAAGAACAGTAGCCCATTCAACTCTCTGTCAAATTTCGTTGAAAATCATACTAAAATTGAGCTCCCTCTAAAACTTTGCGACATAAATAACATTATATACTATCTATCGGCAGTGTCAAAATGATAGGGGACAGCATCTCGACGCTGTCTCAATGCCAAAATAACCAAAATGCGTAGTCAAGGGACGACAACATTCAGACCTCAGGAGTAGCATCTCAACGCTACTTCGAAGGCTGGTGATGGAAAGGCGCACACACACGGTGTGCGTGTGGTACTTACAGCATCAATTGGCATCTCAACATTGTTGGTGTTTACGCATGCGCACAGAGTCTAGAAGCTTCTATGGTTGTCAAGGGGCGCGCGCGCGCCCATGCGTGTGCTATGATGGGCGTTTAGACGCCCATGGGTAGCATCTCAATGTTGCTGACCTTCCAATGCATGCATGCTTGCAAAATTTTGGCCTCTCAACGCTACAGTTCGACGTTGAGATGCTCAGCCTCAGGTCTTCACTTAATTTGGATCCTCTTTCTTCATTCCTTGGCCAATTTTGCTCCTTCTGCGCTCATTTTTTAACCCGAACTGACCTAGGTCCTTATTTTCACCTCCAACGGCTTGGTTCCCACAAATTCAACAATAAAAGCATCAAAGTACCTAAAAGCCCACAAAACTACTAGAATTTAGATCCCAAAAATAACACTTTTTGGGGTGCTATCAGAAAGCTCGGCATTAGAAAACTAATGCTCGTCAATTTGTAGAGTGCCTTAAATTTAAGAATTTAATGTTGTAAATTTGAACTTTTAATAATAATGATTTATTTTGAAGTTTATTTGGATGATTGTAATAGACTTTTTAACCACCATTTTTATGGTTATTATGTTTGAAGACATTTGAAATTTTTTGTAGTTGTTATCCAAATAATTTTTATTTATTTGCTTACATTGTAGTTTTATATAAAAAGTAAGGTATATTGTAGGCTACACAAGCAAAATGTTGACATTTAAGCATTTTAAAAAAATCGCTAATCTTTTTCCAAAAAAAAGACACCGACAACCTAACCCAAAGCAACTCGAAATTATAAGGGTTGGTTTGGGTTGGGTTACAACCATAGATAGGGTTGTTCGGGTTGCCAATCTGACCAATCTAAAATTTTGGGTTAGTCCAAAAAAGGAGTATAACCCGACCTAACTCAACCCATGTATAGCCTAATGCCTACCAAATGCAAGTATGAACATATGCTCCAACGACGCTCTATTATGCAAGGTCCCAGATCAACAACACATCATCAACCGAAGCCCATGGTATCCAATATACAATATTCCAATAATGCCCCTGACATCCATAATCCACATATATATGATGCTTATGGCATCTAACATCCATATAAACATAAGGATGCACGTCATGCTCAATACGACATCACATCATGCTCAATAACATCAATTGCGTAACATAAGCATAATCACAACATGCAGCACACTATATCAAACAATCATCTAACTAAGCCCGAAAGCTTATCCAAGAGTGAAGCCACTTACACTAGTTTAATAAGCGTAATAAATTCTTAATGACCTAGCCTAAACTCTTCTAACAATTATTTGAGCTTTCTATTTGGAATTGACATTACTAATGCCTTTGCCTCGTCGCTGATGGGAGGATGTGAGAGAGAAATGAATGATGGAGGAGGAAGTAGGCGTGAAAGGGAGAGGAAAAATTTCTTTTGAAAAGAATTGCTGGTTAGGGTTTCGTAATGTGCATATTTATAAGGTTTTTCATAATCCCTAATCCTAATCGTAAATTCAAAATTACTATTATCCTTAACTATTTTCCTTTTCTTAAAGTATTAAAAAATTCTTCTTATTTTATCTTATTTTATCTCTTATCTTATTCAAAATAAAACTCGAATAAATTCCACAATCGTTTCCTAATCCTCTTTAAATAAAATAATTAATTTTTAACTCAAAAAATTCATCCAATCAATACAATTAATTATTAATCACTAAATAAAACTAAAAACTAACATCCATTAATGACCAAATCAAATAACATGAATCTCCATAAGATTTAATTATTTTCCACAAGTCATGCTATTGAAGGTCACTTCCATCTGTCTAATGATAATTTCAAGATTGTCATTCAAATAACAACTATCTTGTTTTCTATTTGCAAAATCACATAGTCAAACTATTGGGCAAACGAGTGAGATAATATGTTTGACTTTAACATGAAAATATTATAGACAATCTCCACAATATTTAATTATTTTCCACAAGTCATATTGAGGTCTACCTTTGTCTAATCTTTTTTTCCTCTTGTAAATTACAAGATCCAAAGAGAAATGGAGTGCATAGACTCCATTTCGAGTTCATGGCTTCAATCCCTTTCCTTTGATCAACACCCTCCATCATGTATGGATCCTTCTAATCATCATCTAACATGAAGACGTGATTTCCACTTAAGCCCAAATAATGGTTGGGTTGACTCACAACTCTCACTATATTGAAGTACTGACATAACTACCTAATCCTTAAGTATGGCTTTGTCAGCAACACTTGCTAATTAAGTATCGGTCTTTACCGATACCCAATTCTCTCTCTTAGCATCTTATTTGTGGTATATGTCTATTTAATCGAGTTTATTTTAAGAAAGACAAAACTTCTCATTACAAACTTTTTCTTTTCATTTGAACTATAAAGAAGGCCTACTATTAGATACTTCTTTAAACTAAGTCCCAGTTAATTTGGGATTGCTTGTAACAATTTCACAAGTGATTCTAAATCATGAAAGTGTCATAAACTAACTAACATTTTTTCTAATCGAAGGAACTTCAATGGTATTGTCCTCACTGCTCACTTATTTCATTTCGTCATTTCCAAAAAAAAATTGGTTTCTTGCTTTGCTCATGATAGCACTCAAAAAAGTGTTATTTTAGATCCTAAGTCTTAGTAATTTTGTAGGCTTTCTTGTATGTTTTGATACATTTATTCATGTATTTTGTAGGAACTGAGCAT
>JAOANK020226384.1:0-13960 GCA_026257165.2 Telfairia occidentalis
TTTTAGCATTTGAGATCTAAGGGTTTGCATAACCATAAGGGTTCTTAGATCCATTTGGCTAGGGTTTTCATATCACAACCGGTATACAACATTTATTCTCATAGATGTATTAATAAAGAGTCATTCAAATTTCCAATGAGCATTAAAAATTTTGTTGATATACGAGAAAGAGTGGGAACTCCAAAGTATTTCAAAATCTGCTAGATGTTTGAGGGGTTTAGGTGATCTTCACACCTACCCCATCAAAGCTCTTCCATTATTCTAAAGTAGGCGTAAAGTTTTTTTTTTATCAAGGAAACAACTTTTCATTGATGTATGAAAAGGTACAAAAGATTAAATTGAGAGACAAACTCCAAAAGGTGGTCATGGTATTGGGGCGCTTAAGTTGAGAAATTAGGCTTTGCTAGCCAAATTGGGGGTGGAGATTACAAAATGAGCCCAATGCTTTTTGGCGAATTGTGATAAAGAGTCTTTATGAAGCTAATCAATTCAATTGGAATTCAGATTAGAAATTTTTAGTTAGCTATAACTCTAAGTGCCCATGGTTTGGCATCTCCAAGGTTTGGAATTCTGCAAGATCTCATTTACGACCTTCTTTGGGTAATGACAAACGTTTTTTTGTTCTGGGAGGACATTTGGCTTTCTAATTCCAGCCTTGCTCTTGTTTTCCCTAAGTTTTTCAGAGTTGCACTAAATCCACAGTGTTCTATTAATGATGCTTGGGATTCTTCCGCTACTTCATGGAATAAAGAGACCCAAAGAAGCCTTAAAGCTGATGAATTCTTTGAGTTTGTTTCTCCTATAGCTCTTTTGAAAGATGTATCAATCCAAAATAAGGATGATAGTATGCATTGGATTCTCGAACCTTCTAGTATTTTTTCCGTCAAATCGATGTTTAAAATCCATTTTTTAGACTTTTTGCTGTCCGAGCCTTTGTTTACTGCTCTATGGAAATCAAAAAACCCTAAGAAGGTTAATGTGATTTCTTGGATTTTGCTTTTTGAGAATCTGAATACGGCTGAAATTCTTCAAAAGAAGCTCCAGAATTCATCCCTGCAGCCATCCATGTGTGTTCTTTGTTTTGAAGCTTCTGAAGACCAATCGCACCTATTGTTTCATTGCAAATTTGCAAGAGTTTTATGGATTTCTCTTCTTCAAGCTTTCAATATGTGTTGGGTATTCTCAGAATTGGTTAAGGATACTATACTCCAGCTTATTTGTGGTCCTTCTCTTCTCAGTAAGGGCAATTTTCTTTGGGTTAATGCTGTCAAATCCATTTGCTCTAAAGTATGGAGGGAAAGAAATCTCAGAATCTTTGAAGGCAAATATAAGTCTCACGAGGAATGCTTTGCCATAGCCAAGTTCAAAGTATCTACATGGTGTTCTCTTTCTAATTCTTTTAAAGATTTTCTTCTTTTGATATTCAATGAAAAGTTATTTCTTGTTCAAAAAAAAAAAAAAGGAGAGACAAACTCCAAAAGGCGTGAAAATAAACAAAAGCATAAAAGAACAAAAAGAGAAAAAAAACCAAACTAACCAGGATGAATAAATGCATCCCAATTACAACAAATATCACTAGAAGAAGAACACCACCATGAAGCTTTGAATTTGGCGAAAGCAATGCAAACTTTACTCTTCCCTTCGAAAATTTGTTGATTTCGTTCTGACCATAATTCATAAAGTAATCCCTTGATGCCATTAATCCATAGGAAACGGATCCAAGGAGGAAAGAAAGGCCTTCAAAGAAGCTGCAAAACACTCCGCTTGGAATCCAAATGAAAACCTAACTGATATCAAAATAGTGAAATAAAGCCAGCCAACAATTTCTAGCAAAACCACAGTGAAACAATAGATGATCTTGACTCTCAACTTCCCCAAAACAGAGAAAGACAAACAGAAGGCTGCAAACAAGAAGTAGATAATTTCTGCTGAAGATGGTCTGATGTATTGATGTGTCCATGTATCAAAATCCAAGAAAAAACCTTCACCTTTCTTGGACTATTATATTTCCAGATAACTTTAAAAAGTTCCTTAGGAAAGGACGATGTAGATGAAGAGCTAAGAAGAGCATTAGACACGGACTTAACTGGAAAAAAACCCCGATGAGTCCAGATTCCAAACTATTTGATCCTCCATTTCCTTTACAGAAATGACATTTAAAAGAGAGAGCAAAGAAATATACTCTGAATATTCATCATCTTTCAAATTCCTTCAAGTTCGAATAGACCATGCTGAAGAAGTAGCATCCCAAACATCAAATATGGAACAATTTGGGGAAGAAACCACCTAAAAAAGGAGAGGAAAAGCTTGCTGTAGAGGGGAATTCATTAGCCAAGGGATCAAGCCAAAAGTGAATTCTTTTCCCATTACCACATTTGAAGACCAAGTACTCTTTAGCAGAATTCCAAATTTCAGAAATTCCCAGCCAAGGACATTTAGAGCTCACCAAAGTCTTGGAACCAGAATGCCAATCAAAGGAAATTGAACCATATAAACTTTCTATGACAATTCTCTATAAGGCTGATGATTCATGGGAATATCTTCAACCTCATTTTGCTAGTAAAGCCTCGTTTTTTCGTTTTAAACCACCAATTCCAAGACCACCATTCTTCAAAGGAAGAGAAATTTTGCTCCATCAAACAAGATGACTCATATAACCCTTGTAAAACTTCCTTATGAGCTTTTCAATTTGTGAACATGCTTGAGCTGGCATAAAAAAGATAGACATATAATACGAAGACAAGGAAGAAAGAACTGACGAGCATAAGCCTCTGCCATTTAACTAACTTTTCTGGATTTTCTACCAAAACTTCAAGGACCAAGGTGAACCTCCCCAAGGCAAACCCAAATAAGTGATAGGTAGTTCTTCCACTTTGCAACCAAATTTTGAAGCCATATTAGAGGAATGATTCAAAGGTATGTTAATACCACACAAGGAAGATTTACCCCAATTGATCTTTAAACCCAAAAGCCACTCTAAGGCTCCAATTGTTTTGAAAAGAGCTGAAAGCATATGATCATCATCCTTACAAAAAAACAGTGTATCATCCGCAAATTGTAGATGAGAAACATGTACCTTTTTTGTGCCTACCAGGAAGCCTTAAAAAAGATTTGAGGAATGCAATTTATCCAACATGCTACTTAAGACATCCACTATGAGAAGGAAAAGAAAAAGGGACAAAGGATCCCCTTGTCTTAGCCCTCTTGAGGCTGAAATGCTTCCTCTAGGCTTGCCATTAATGAAGACAGAAAATCGAGGATTCCTCACACAACACCGAATCTAATTAATGCATTTAGCACAAAAGCCTTTTTGATGGAGAACAATCTCCAAAAAATCCAAATCCACCCTATCAAAAGTTTTCTCAAAGACTAGTTTTAACAACCAACCAATTTGTTTTCGAAGTTTGTAGTCTTCCACCAACTCATTGGCAATAAGAATTGGATCCAAAATTTGCCTTCCAGCAAGAAAAGCACTTTGATTGAGCGAGATTGAAGAGGGCAATACTTTCTTCAAGCAATCCGCTAATACTTTAGCTAAAACCTTATAAATTGAGGTAGTGAGACTTATTGGCTGAAAGTCTTTAACATTAGAGACTCTCTCATTCTTAGGAATTAAACAAATGTAAGTCTCTTTTAAGCAAGAATCCACATGTCCATTCTTAAAAAATTCCTTGAACAATCTAATAAATCAGAACTGAGAACGTGCCAAAATCGAAGCAAAAACTCCGAGGTATAACCATCTGGACCAGGACTTTTATTCTTTCCACGTGCCTTTAGTGCTCATTCAATTTCCTCAACTTTAAACATGATTCCAGCCGACAGAAGAAATTGGTATCCACTCCAAACCTTGAGGAATAAAATGAGAAAGCTTTTCAAAAGAATATAATCTGTCAAAAAAACCCTTTGATTCAATGGCATCATTGGTGACTAAAATCCCCTTGGAGTCTGAAATCAATTCTGAAATTAGGGCCTTGCGTTTCCTTGCAGCTAAGTAACGATGAAAAAAACTGGAATTTTCATCTCCTTCTTTGAGCCAAAAAAATTTACTTCTCTGAATAAGATTCACTTAAAGTTTTGAATGATTCATTTAATATTGGTGTCTCCCCATCCCAAATTCAGATTAATTTATCTGAAGCTTTTAGTATGGAAGTAAGAGAAATGGGCAATGGTTCAATCAGTAATTCAAGGAAGGCTAGCCAAGGGTTCAATTCAATCCACATATGATGAGATCACAAATAAATCTCCATATTTTGAATCTCTTGATGTAGATGGCATGGATGATATCACCATCAGTAGCATGGACTCTCCAAATGGCACAGTAATTTTTAATTCCATGAATGATGTTTTAGTTGAGCAGTTTAATCTCCTCTTTAATGAAGAAGGCCGGATGATTAATGAGTAAGAAGTAGTGCAACGATCCAAGTTTGTTCTCAGCTAATTTGTGATATTGCAGATGCAGATAAGAGGAAGATAGATTTTTATATTTCTTCGGCTGATATCTCTAAAAGATATTCTTTGAGAAATCGGAGGAGAGAAACTTGATTCAAAAAGGCAAAGTTCATTGGTTTAAAGAGGGAGATGATAATACAAGTTTATTTTACAGACTTCTAATTGCTCGTAAATTCAAGGGTGTCAATCATTTTAAGAAAATCTAATACGCTGATGGAATCTTTTATGAAGCGATGTTTCTTGGAGCCGTTCTCAGGCTTGATCAATTAGGATATGGGTTTCTTGTGGAAGAAGTTCTTGTAGCTTAACTTTTAACATTGCTTGCTGGGTTTCTTTTTGTGGTGAGATCTTTGAGTCTTTTGGAGAAGCTTTTGAAAGTCTTGTTCTCTTATTCTATAATAGTTCAAAAGAGATCAGAGGAAATCTTATTTTTAGTTCATTTGGATTCCAATCTATGAATTATCTTCTGAAGATGGAGTTTTCTTGTGATGGATTAGTTTTTGTAGCCTGAAAGTTATAGTCTTGATGGAGATTTCTTGTGCTAAAATTATTCTTTAAAGTTTATTATTTTCAGGGCTCGTCTATATTTGATTGTAATTGTTTCTAAATTCTTGTTTTTGTTTTTGTTTTTTTTCACTCCCTATGGGAGTTTGTATCCCTTGAATATTTTTTGTTTTATTATATCAACGAGAAGTTAATTCTTGTTTAAAAAAACAAGTTGGACATGATAACGTATCTGCATGAATGGTATGGTATATATGTGTGTGTGTGAGAGTCTGTGTGTGTATATATATAGGCATGGTGTTTAAGTGATAAGAGCCACAAAGCATTTCCCAGGATGTTACCTGAAGATTACTTTCTTCTTCACTCGATAGTTTGTTATTTACCACCATAGAATCCTCAACAGAACTGATACTGAAAATGTCAGGCCAAAACAAAATTCCAAACTTTTATCTAGCAGTCAGTAACGCAATGAGAAAATTATCCCAAACAAGAAAATTGTTTGCAGCTAGCTTTTATCACTCATACAAATGGCTTTGTTGAATAAAACAGATACCTTCCACAAGAGAGACGATACAAAACCTCCCATCACATTACCAAATTTCAAGAAACACAACCATAAAATAATAAACAGCCAAAGACTTGGAGACAGCAAGGTAGTGAACAAAAATCTTTACAACTTTTCATTTCAAACAATGCATATTGAGCTCACTTTGCATCAAGGATACAACTTGTTTTAGAATCTTCCAAAAGTTAGGAAACCAAGTACATGTGTGGGTTGTGATTTCATATACTTTTTTTTCCCAAGCATCAACGGAATCAAAATATTGAGTAAATGAAAGTAAATTTGATGTTGTTCAAGAATCTCTCACTATCTCTAAAGAAATTCCTTGAGGTGAAATTTGCAAGGCCTCTCCAACTAGCACTAATTATAATAAGATTATAATTTCATTTTCTTTATGAAAAGAACTCCAAGGAGAAGAAAAAACACTATCTTTCCAGATTTACCGCAATAAGCTTCCACATTTTGCAAAAATCTCCTAAACCACACGTCCTAAACAATAGCTGTAATTATATTAAGACAGAACATTTTAACTTTCTTTTTAAGAACGAACACCACATACACAAAAAATGCAGCACATCTTTAACTTTTCTAGAGAAGACCAATTACAAATTGAAGCTTTCTCCATAATTTCATCTTCCATCCATCAACTCTTCTTCTGTCCGATAACTTCTGACAATCCTCCTAACAAACATGCTTCAACTTCACCACATGCACGAAAGAGGGTAGGGACTCAATTCTAAGAGAGACATTCTAATATACTTTGAAGGATTTGATTTAAAAAGAAACTCAGTTAAAATTAGAAGCAGTAGAAATGAAAGGAAAGGACTACCTCCTCTCAAACATTCTAGAGACCAAACCAAGCCTCATCTTTCTCCAAAAGCCTCTACCCTTAATAATTGAAGACTTTGATTCCAAAAATTCCTTAACCACCCAACGTTCCCAAGATCCAACTTCAATGATGAAGACTTCCCCCACATTTTCATGAACAAATGATGAAAAGAGACCCAGCACTACTCACCCCATCATTCTCGATGAGCCATTTGACTGTTCTCCAAAGATTTGATCATCACATTGCTCTGTTTCAAAGAAGACATTGTGAACCAATGCAGGGTAACTTTAATGTGGATTGCTTGGCTACAGTAAAATTTAAAGAATTTTCAATGAGGAGAGATCTCGCCGTGACCAACTTTAAAAGATATTTTCCATGTCTCTTTGGGACTGAAGTCTAAATACTTTTGTAACTTCTCTTTCTTTGTTTTGTTAACTCGCTGAAAAGCGTTTTTTCTTTTTGTAACAAGAAACAACTTCTCATTGATGTAATGAAAAGATACAAAAGTTCAAAGGAAACAAACTTCTAAGGGGAGTGAATGACAAAGACAAAAATACAAAACAAGCATAATGTGAAAAAATAAAAGCTGTCCAACTTAAACTAAGGTAGCTAGAAGAGTATGAAGAAAATAAATTTAAAAGAGAACACTAGTGAGAAGCTTTAAATAATGCTAAGTTGAATCTCTCTTCCCAAGAACGAGCCTTGTCTTCAAAAATTCTTTGATGAAGCATTCCACGGTACACCCATTTGGGCTAGGAGCTTTGTTTTTCCCAAGATTTTTAACAGCAGCCCATATTTCAGAATCATCAAAATTTCTTTCCAGCCAAGATTTGTCTCAAGAAGCTCTAATTAATTCCAAAAGTGAGATAACGGTTGTCATGCTCATTACTATAAGAGAATTTAAACAAAAAACTCAAAATCTCTTTCTCAATGTCAGCAGAATTAATAAGAACTTCCGTAGATATACTTGGTAAGGAGAAAATGGAAGCCTTTCTTTTACGAGCCGCCAAAAATTTATGAAAGCTGGAATTTTCATCACCCGCTTTAAGCCAATGAAGCTTACATTTCTGAATCATATTTATTTCCTCCCATAAATGCAACTACAAGATTTCTCTTTTCAATGAAATTCTTTGATGAATTATTTTTTGAACAGAAACAACTTAGTAAGAGAACACCAATGCGAGGCCTTGAACTTAGCAATAACATAGCAATCTTCCCATGACTTGTTCCTTCCTTCGAAAAATTGATGATTCCTCTCCATCCAAAGTTCATAAATCATAGCTTTGACGAAGTTGAGCCATAAAGACAGCAAACGAGATGGAAGAGAAATGCCCCACAATAGCTGCTGAACGTTACATTTGGAGACATTATGGAATACCCAACACAACTCCTTAAAGAAAGAAAACCAACACGCTTGAGCAAAAGCACACTGAAACAACACATGATCTTGAGATTCATCCACTGCATAACATAGTGAACACATCGATGGATGAAGCAAAGAGTGAGTAACTTCCGCTGAAGATTATCCGTTGTATTAAGGAAGCCAGAAAGAACAATTCATGCAAAAACATTGACTTTCTTTGGACTCTTAGTTTTCCATAGAGCAGCAAACCAATCCTTGGGCATAGAGTAGCAACCTGAAGGCTTTTGCACATTGATTTAACCAAGAAACTCTTAGAACCATCAAGATTCCAATAAATAGAGTCTTCCTCACTCTTCAAAACAATCAAATGCAAAGGTGACAAAAGAGAAGTCAGCTCTGAAAACTCCTCCTCCATTAGACTGTGACGGGTGATTATATTCCAAGATGCTAAACGTTGATCCCAAACTTCCCAAATTGACACAGAAGGCAAATAAATTACTCTAAATAAGTTTGGAAATTGAGATGGCAATGTTGAAGAATTTAGCTAAATGTCTTGCCAAAAAATAATGTGTTTCCCATTTCCCAAAGAGAACCTCAAATGGGACTTTGCTGGTTTCCAAATTTTAGAAATAGCAAACCATGGACCCCTGGAACTCACCAAAGACTTGCTACCAGCATGCCAATTATGAACATCAGCCCCGTATAAACTTTTAATCACTTTTCTCCATAAAGCATCACCTTCTAAAGAGAACCTCCAACCCCATTTGGCAAGCAAAGAGTGATTTCTCAACATAAGGCCCCCAATACCAAGGCCACCAGCTTCCAAGGGTAAGGAAGTTACCTTCCAATTTACCAAATGATTATGATGGCCCTCCAATTTATCTCCCCAAAAGAAATTTCTAATGATTCTCTCCATTTGAGCACAAACCTGTGAAGACGTAAAAAACAAATACATAATATGTAGGAAGGTTAAAGAGGATCGGTGAACATAAAGTCAATCTTCCACCTTGAGAGAGATTGAAACGCTTCCACCTGAGTCAATGCCGTTGATGGCCATCAAAAGCTTTGATTCCTCCTCCTTTTTCTTTTTCTATGTTTTGCTATGCCAATCTTTCAAAACATCTTTCAGATTTTTGAGTTTTAGAGAAATAGAGAAACCAGCCCGTCCATAAGGTAGATCTTCAGCCAAAGACTTTTAATACATTTGGAATTCTTCAACCAAGCATTAATGAATCGAAAAGAAGATGGTCCCCATGAAAAATTTCCAGCAACTAATAATACTGAAAAGTGATAAAAAATAATCCTCCCCAATCTCGATACTCTCAAATCATCTAACAAGAAATCCCAAGATTTTGAAACGAAGAATCTGATCCTTGTACATTCCTTCCGATCCTTTCTTTGGTGCTCCTTTTGTACTTTTTCTACATCAATGGAAATCTTAGTTTCTTATATATAATTATTTTAATTCCAATTTTATTATTTCCAGAATATTTATAGAAAAGAGTATGATCAGCTTGACTTTGAAGAAATTCATAACTTGTTACTACTTTCCCAAATTGTTCAAACCATGCTCTTGGAGATTGTTTGAGCTGAGATAAAGGTTCTTTAGCCGACATACTTTGTCCTTCCCGAGATCATTCTCAAAACCTAGTGGTAAATTCACACACTTCTTTTTCAAGATCATTGTTAAGAAAAACATTTTTTACATCAAGTTGGTGAAGGGGTCAATCTATATTTGCAGGAAGACATAAAAATACTCTGATGAATTAATTTAGCCACAAAAGCAAACGTTTTTTGATCATCAATCTTATAGGTTTATTTAAATCCTTTTGCAATTAGTTTGGTTTTATATCTTTCAATACTGCCATCAACATTACATTTCATGGTAAAAACTCATTTACACCCTGCTTTTTTTTTTCTCTTGGCAAGTCTACTATTTTTCATGTACAATTTTGCCTTAGAGCATTCATCTTCTCCATACCAGCTACTATCCAATTTGAATCATTTAGGGCTTCTTGTATGTTCTTTGAAATAAACAAGTTAGTTATTCCAATAACGAATACCCTCCAGAAACAACTATTATGAGAAAGCCCTCCAATCAAGATTAATTAAAAAATATAAATTTCAGAAAAGAGAGCTGAGTGCTCGTGTGAGGAGGTGTGTGATATGGCTAGGTTTCATTAATGTCTCTCTCTAGATGTTTGTTTCTATAACTGAATATTTTTCTGTTTCCCTACAATTTTTGGTGGAAACGGAAAAAAAATCTTTTTGGTAGCTCGTCAATCTCTTTGCCTTGTGTTTTCTTCTCTCTCTCTCTCTCTCTCTCTCTCTCTCTCTTGTATAGAAACAGTACACTTTTATGAGAAAATAGAAAATTATGTCCTAAATAAGAGACGTCTGAAAGAGCACATGAGAAATATCAAAATTCATGTTGTAAATCAAGAAAAATATATATGTGGAAAATTAAGGAGTGTTTTTGGAAAACAACGCATACTAAAGTACCTATGCAATACCTTCGAGAGGGAAGAAAGTCTCCAAGAGCAAAAACCAACCCAAAGACCAAAACAGCTATGCCTATTCCAATCTACATGCAACACAGTTGAATTAGCATTCCATGAAAAGAAAAAAAAATGATCTGAAATACACATTTCTTACCTTGGTACCAAGTCCGATTGTTCTTTCTTCCGATTCAACTGATGCGTCATAGTCAATTGCTCCAAATTCTTTCTCATTGTCTGCCTGTTTCTTCTCAAGGGCTAATCTGTATAGGTTTCAGCATAAATTTTCCAGTTCACAAATTTTTGTTCAAGAAATTATAGCTAAAAGCTCGATTGAAGATGAGTGGTTCAAAGATGCAGTCTTTAAACTCATCTTTCCAAATCTCTTCAAGGTGGTCTCTAATCCTCAATGCTCGATTGTTGATAATTGGGATTCTATTCATTCATCTTGGACAATAGAAACTAAAATTTTTTTGAAGGAAGTTGAATATGAATTTCTTGAGTTTATTCTATGCTGTCTTCAGTAAATTCATTAAGGTTGAAAGAAGTGGAAGATAAAGCAACATTTTATGAGCGTGAAATGCCTTTTGCTAACAGACATCGGTAGACATTGATCATTATTCAAAAGCAGCATTTTATGAGCGTGAAATGCCTTTTACTAACAGATATCGACAGAGAGATAAAGAAGAAAACAACTAAGAGAAGAAAAGAGTCCTGCACATTACCTTTTAACTGCTTCCAGTCGTTTTTCAAATTGAAGGTCCGAAGATTTGTTATAAGAATTTTCATCATAACGGAAACTCAGAGCAGGTGCCTCTACATCATAATCCAAGTGTAAATCAAATGCAAGATGCAAGAAAAAAGTATAAAACAAACACAAAACCCAAAAAGGTCTAACACAATTTGATAATAGGATAAGAATACATAGGAAATAGGTCTGACGGAATGGAAGGTCCAAGAATTTGTAATAAAATTTTTCATCATAACGTGAACTCAGAGCACGTGCCTCTACATCATAATCTAACTTTAGATCAAGTACAAGAAACAACCTAAACAGACTATCATAAAGAAGAATGTTAAAATAAAAATAAATAAATAAAATAGAAGTAAGCCCATTAAAAGTAGGTCATGCAAAAGGAGACAAAAAAAAACAAAAAACTCAGATCAACGAATAGCTTGAATTATCAACAAAAGGGGAGGGAAGGGGGATAGACTAAGAGAAAGGAGGTGCAGCCTAAACAGAAGAAGTGACCTGCACAAAAATCAAAGCCTCCTCCCAGCCTTGAGCAATGTCCGTTACAGACACCTTCACTTTTTTTTTAAGACAAGAAAAAAGATTTCACTTTGAAAAGACTAGAACAACTTGTGGCACAAGAAAAGAGAATAAATCAGAAAAGAAGAAAGCTACAAAAATCGCTAACATCGGCAACAACATGCCAATTGATTGAAGGAGAGCCTCATGAATAGAAATTCATCCTATGCTCTGGTATATGAAAAGGAGGATTTTAAAAAATTGAGCTTTGTGGCTATGTGAACTATGACTACGCTACGGTCCTAAGTGTTCAATTTCTTGGGAAAAACAATAAGCTAGAAGTAAATATTATAATTGTGGTTGAACTCTCAACCAAGGAGGTAATGTATATGGCTTTGACGGAAGCTATTAAGTATCAAGGAGTCCCATAGCTAAAGGGAACTGTGGAATAGCTATGAGCAAGTAAAGTTCCAGCCACTAAATGGTGCGACAGTCAAAATACTATTCATCTCCCCAAAAACCAAACTACTTTTCATGAAAGTTCCATACCCCTTTATAACTTCCTTTCTGCTATGTTTGTCAAAATTCCATTTTCAATTGTGAAATGATATTTCCCAATCCTCTTCCATTCATCATTTTCTTCAAAAATATTCGGAATACTCCCATTCTCAAGCCCCACAAAGGCTTTATCAGCTATGAATGGTTTAATACATCATTACTGGGAGAATTGCTATTTCAAAAGCATGGAGATTTCTTTCCAATCATCATGAGCTTGAAGCTTAGTGACAACCATAATGTTTTTTTTTAACAAGAAATGAAACTTTTCATGGATGAAATGAAAAGTGACTAATGCAAAAGATACTAACTCTATGAGGGAGTGAAAAAGAGAAAGCAAAAAATAAATAAGAAAACTCTTAATTTTGAGAGAATAAAAAATATTATGTTATTTTAACTATGTGCAACCTAGGTCTTTTTATATAAGAGAAAGACTCATTATAAAAAAAGAAAAAGAGTAAAGACAATAAAGACTAAATATTAACAACTAATATTTACACATTTATAGATATTAGAAATTCTAACACTCCCTTTCAAGCCGGCTTCAAGTTGGCTTAAAAATGTCTTCTATAGCCAACTTGTCAATTAGTTTGGAAAATTACCTTTTTGGAAGTCCCTTTGTTACTACGTGGATTTCCAAATTATACGCTCCAAATGACTACATAGAAAACAAATTCCTAACTTCTGAAATTCGATCTATTGCAACTTTTTGTGATAAACCATGGTGCATTGGAGGAGATTTTAATATTACTAGATGGACAAATGAGAGATCATCAGGTGGTAGACTGACTAGATGAATGAAAAAATACAACAGAATTATTGATGAATTGGATCTTCTGGAGTTCCATTGTCAAATAGTAAATTTACTTGGTTTTCTTCTTGAATTAATTCAACTCACTCTTAGCTGGACAGGTTCTTCGTTTCAAAATCTTGGGATCTTTTTCTGGACAATTCTAGAGTATCGGGATTATTTCTTATCACTTTCCAATAATTTTTTTTTTAACAAGAACCAACTTTTCATTGATAAAATGAAAAGATAAGATACAATAGTTCAAAATGAAACAAACTCCAAAAAAGTGAAAAATAAAAATTACAAATTACAAAGGAAAAATAAGAGCATGCCAGTTACAACAAATATCAAAAGGAGAATAAGCTTGGAAAGAATTAGACAGAGAACACCATGTAGAAGCTCGGAATTGAGCAATGGAAAAACAATCAAAGCAAGACTTGTGCTTTCCTTTGAAAATTCTTTGATTCCTCTCAGCCCATAACTCATAAACGATCGATTTAATAGCATTGATCCAGATTAATTTCCCAATGGAATGAAAAGAGAGACCACAAAGGAGCTGAAGCAAATTGCTCTTTGAGCTTTCATCAAAGACCCAGCAAATATTAAAAGCCTGAAAAAGAGAGGCCCATAGAACTCGTGCAAAAGGACAATGAAACAACAGATGATACTATTCTTCAGAAGCTTTAAAACACAAGGAGCACATGGATGGATACAAAGGTGAAGACTGAAGCTTTTGTTGAAGAATATCCACTGTATTAATATTCCAAAATAGTACAATCCAAGAAAAAACATTGATCTTTCTTGGAGAGTTTGACTTCCACAAGGCCGAGAACAAATCTTTTTGTAGTAAAGGAGCCACCGTGAAGGTCTTAGTGGCCAACCATATGTTGAGTCTTTTCAATTCTTCTTAATTCTTCAGATATTGAAAAAGAAATTTTGGATAAAAAATTTTGAAATGATGAATTTGTGAAAAACTAGGATTTTTCATCCCCCTCTTTGAGCCAACGGAGTTTACATTTGTGGATCAAAATCTTTTCCTCCTATAGTTGAGTAATACTCTTTGATGAAATTCTAAGAAAATGGGCAAGTAAACTCTTGTTTCAAAGAAAATTTTATGTCTTATTCAAAAGAAGGAACAAGCACTAAGCATCAAAGATT
>JAOANK020226707.1:0-15977 GCA_026257165.2 Telfairia occidentalis
TATTTATAATTTAAAAAATAAATTTGAAAATAGAAATACTTTATTTTTAAAATATAGAACAAAAAAACATATGGAATGCACTTGATAGGATTTGAACCCAATATCTAAGATTTGACAAAAAGAGCATGTGACCAACAAGCTAGGGGGGCAATTTAAACTTTTTAAGCCAGAAATGTATTAAACCTATTAGCAGTCTTCAAAGAACTATAGGGTTAAACCGAAAAAAGGAAAAATCGAGGGGGGACACGTGCTCTCTGGGCCTAACGTGGATCCGCCCCTGGTGCCACCGTACGCGAACACGAAGAGTGCAAGGTAGACGAAGGGGACACGAAGAAGATAGGATGTGACGTAGAAGAAGAACGGTAGGCAATGTATTAGCATATCTAATTTCAATCAAATTCAATTTACCTCATACAACCTATTAAACTCAATCGCATCCATTCCACATTTTTAGCATGCTCACGCTGTACAACTTCAACTACAAACACATAACTCAAATGTTAATTTCACAAAGCATTAACGAAATTTTCAACACCATAACGAGGTCTCTGACATACCATGAAAATATTTTCAACAAGATAACCAACTATTTAATCTTAGTAGACACACTATCGTTTCAACATAAATACATTCTCTTTGGCAATTTAAGTATCACTCACATAATAAATTTTCAGCGTGCTAATCATTTATTCAAACTCAACAAAAAAAAAAACCACAATCTCAGTTTAAACTTTCTCAATCAAATCTCCAATACCCATAAAAATTCCAACATGCAATTCAATGAGGGTTAATAACTCATTACACCATCCACGAATATTTTTTATCATGCTGTGTTCAGTTTAAAGTATTTCAATAAAATCCAAGCAAGTCTAAAAACCCAACATATCAAGAGTTAATCAAATCAAATAATCAAAAGAATAGTTTATGACAACAAACACATTCAATCACACCATATCAAACTTCACACAAAGCATGCGACCAATCAAACTTCCCAGAAAAGTAAAAACTACTTGCACTCATCCTAAAGTGTTCATAAGTTATTTAAGGGGTTCTGAATCAGTGGCGAATGAGTTCTACAACGGAAACTTGGACGTTAGAGTGCATGGGTACTACTAGGATTTGAAGTTAACAAGAATGTGGACACACATAGTGATATGAATCCTAACCACCCTATTCAAGGACTAAGGCCAAGAAATATAATAAGACTTTCCAATGCAGTTTAAATAGTGTCCACTAACTTTATGTCAAGAAGAGCTCCAAGATGGAGTTGCATCAAATGCCCTCGATCATCATTTATGACAAACTGAAGTTAATCTCAAGGTGCATTAAACAAAGTCAAGTTGCATTAAAAATAAAGTTAAGTTGCATTAAATGAATTCAAGTGAATCTCAAACTTCATTTAGTGCAAGTCAAACAACAATTAATTAAACTACACTTCAAGCTACTTCAAGAGAAACTACATTTACACTTGGGAGTGACCAACACTTTTCAATCTACTTCCTTGTAGAGTGACTGACCTATTTTTGGAATATTTTTTATATTCTATCATTATTAATTTCTAGATAGAAAGAGAAAGAAAGAGATAGATGTATTAGAATCTTTCCTTATTCTAATTGACTTATAGGGGGGAAGGGGCAGTGCGTGCCAATTCTTTTTATTCTCTCTCTAATTTTAAGTTATAGAGATAGGATTGGACGAGTTGAAATTTCAGAGAGAGAAAGAGTGAAAAAGAGAGGGAGAGGGCAATATTTGAATTTGTTAAACTCAAAAATTCAATGGGTAGCAATTTAATTTAGGCTATTAGCAAATTTAGCAACATTTTTTTATTTTTTGCAAATATAGTAAAATTTTAAAATTTTCCCAGACTTATTTAAATTTTTTAAATATTTCCTTTTTTTCCCTCGTATATCATTGATATACCATGTTTATAGTATATAACTATTATATACTTACTATAGTATTTCACTGATATATCATTGTTACAGTATATCACTGATTTTCTTTAGTACTGATATATTGTTTCCAATGATTTATTTATTTTTAACATTGATATTTGATTATCATTTATTTGTCTTTTTTAATCAACTTATATGGTTCATTAATGATTGTCATAATAGAAAATGAGCATGCAAATAATCACTAAATAGAAAACAAAGTATATTGTCCATATATCAATAAGCATCTAATATCCTTGATATACCTAATATGATCTAATGTCATTGATATACATTGAAGGAATAAACAACATGCATGCGCAGCGGAATGGATCAAAATTGCATTCTAATTTGCAAAAATTAAAAGGATAAACATGCTTAATTAAAAGAGGAAAAACAGTAAATAAAGTTCCTAACCTTTGAAGCTCAAGATCTTCCTCGATTCTCCACGAAATTGAACACAAACAGATGCTGAACCACCACAAGAGTCTTCTCGACTATTTTCTGGCCTTAGAACATATTGTGAGATCCAAATTGAGGTGAAAATGAGTGAGAATTTTATTAGATGGGAGAAATATGTTCTAACACTTAGAACACTTAGAACACATGGATTTTGGAAACCAAAATTAATGAAAATTCAACAATTATATTAACCTTAATTAAGTTGAAAATTCATCTATTAATAGAATTAATGTTGCATGTCTCAAATGCACAAGAGATTGACACCTCAATCTCATTCATGTAGTGGGATTTGTGGCAACACAAGAACATGACAATTCATAAACTTGTAAGGAAAATTCATATTAGTGGATTTTTCCACTAACTTGATTTTTCCTTTTAATTTCTCATTTTATTTTTAATCAAATCCAAAATAAAAGGAAAATTTTAAATTAAAACCAATTTTAATTTAATGATATTATTTTAATATCAAATATTAAAATAATATTAAAACCACTAATCCCGATTTTTCGAAAAAATAATATTTTCGAATATGAATCTCTATTCATATATATAATATTTCAATCTCATTTAAATATTGTTTTCAACTTTTCTTGTACGTTTTATTCGCAATTAAACGTTGAGACGTTAAATATATCGAATATATTTAATGCTCATTCCCTTAAACAAATTTGAACGTTTCAAATTCATTCACCTCACTGTTTTAAGGTTTTATCCAATATGAGCTAGTGGAGGGACCTAATGAACCTATAGATCATGAGCTCCAACGATCCGAGATTAACCAGTTAAACTCTTTAACCTAGCTAACCAACATTCGTTAACTAACGGGTCACTCCACTGAAGCCTGTAGCTGCACTCTCCTCACTATAGATATATTTCTGTCCATTTGATATAACCATGATCAGTAAGTCGACTCTTCATAGGTTGTTCGTAATCTCAACTAGGTCAAAATTACCATTTTACCCCTGGATTACTTCTTGCTCTTTAAGTACCACTGACCCTCTAATGAACAACTTAGTTTGTGGTCCAACCACCAAACCAATTTCCTCTCGGGCCAATGAAAGGGTCGGGCCCCTTGTTCAAGACCTGGAAGCAGCACTTAAGGGAACAACCTCTCTACTATCCCTAAAGTCGGGTAGGAGTGAATTCCATGTTACAGGACTATGACCCCAACTATCTACCCTAGAAATGGGAGCCATATTGAACAGGTGTTGTTGGGCATTTCTCACCTATGCAGATCTAAGGATAATCCCGAATAAACAGGAGTTCAAAGTTAGCTCAAGATTAAGATCGAGTTACTAAGTCATTAGTTTGAAATTAGTCAGTGTTTTTAGTTAACAGTGTTATAAAGAAACAGTGATTATTTCGTGGTCCAGTCTTATGCAAACTCATTGTATAGAACGCCTCCACTCGCATGAACGATTCAGGATCACATCGTTTGTATCATATACAAAGCGGGCCGCATCCCATAGTGTCTCCAAGAGAAGGTACCCAACCTAATTCTTATATTATAGACCGTTTTGGCTATTTACTTAAACTTGATTCACTTTTATATCGCTGCATAAAGTTCAAGTATTCATTTTATAGCCATGGGTTCTTAGTTTATTGGGTTTATAGAGTTATACTTAACCATTTACTTTATTCAATAACAACTTTACTGAATAACTTCAATAACTACTTTATTGATAATAAAATATGTTTACAATGCTTACAAGCCATGAGTTTTAGGACATAAAAACCCAACAATACATAATAGCAACTAATATTATTGATATACTGCCTATAGATATATCAATAATATATTTCAATATTTAATTCAATCACAAAATTAGAAAGTAACTATTTTCTCACTTCACTTACAATGTTTTCATTTTTTTTTCCTCTCTCTCTTTTCATCTCATAGTGTCATTGACCTCATCACTAGTCGTCGACCTCCTAGGGCACCAGCTTCATACCCCAACGACTTCTTCTGATCACCTTCTTCTATAAACTTCTTCTGTTTTTTCTTTTTGTATCTTTTCTCGGCCTATGGGCTTTTGTATTTGCCCCCTCTCTTCAATGAAAGAACTTTTTTCTATTGGAGACTATATCATAGTTTTCCTTGTTTTTTACTTTCTAGAGCTTGCATCTTACCGAGTGTCTCTAATTTTAGATGAGAGCTTGACAAAGTCATTTATGTGAGTAATCGATTAAGGAGTAGCTTGTTCGTCGAGACCCCTCTGACTTCAAATAAAAGATCAACAAAGTTGTTTGAAATATTATTTAGTCAATGAATAGCTTGCCTACTGTTGCGCGTGTGTAATGAGGCACAATTTTGCAATAAAACCACACAAAGCAATATGCAAGTGTACACAGTCTGTAGCAAGTGATAAGTATTTATATCATCTCCACAGTGATTGGTGATAGATTTTGAACTATTCTGACTTAACCTTTTAATGAATTCAAGGCAATTATTTTGTGAATTTTTATAACTAATGTTGGACTAAATTAAATGACAGAATAAAAAGAATACTTTCGTGGTTGGAATTATGAGAATGAATAGGTTTGGATTGAGGTAACATATTATTTTCCCTGAAACTGAATGTTGAAGCGAAAGACTTGAAGGATCGAATCACATAACAATAGTCTTGAAATCCTCCCAGACCTCCCAGATATCTTAAGTTAATTCTCATTAACGTATATGAATTAAACCTGTTGTTTTGGCTCCTTAAGTGAGTGATTATTCTTAACCTCCTCACTTAACCAGTCGTTAACCTAATCTAGAGGCTAATGTATTTTTAAAGCAATCTACTCATATTTTCTCTGGAAGCATAGAGAAGCTATTTATGCGTGTTGGCTAGGCAAGCATAAACATTAAACAAGAATGAACACTTATAAAACAATTCAATTCAACAAACTTTACTTCAAATCCTATATCAGTTCAACAACATCTCCCTTAATCCTCACCCAAAGGTGATTAGTTCATGCTAAAACAAATAAAAAACAGCAACCAATAAACAGAAGTAGTAAATGAGTTCATGATAAAGTAGAATCCTAAAGAGATGCATAAATTAGTTGCTGTATAAATTCAGTAGTCATAATCGATTTTTCTACTTCAGCCTTTCCAAAGTTTCTATCTTCTACAAACTCTTTTCTATGGGAATCCAAGAATAGTAATAGCGGTAGAAGAGAATTCTGCATAGGAAGAAAACTGAAAACTGAAATCGAACTCTAAAAAAAATTCCTCGCCTAAAAAAGACTCTAAAAGCGAATTGTCTTCAACGCCTTTTTTCTACTTTATAGGCTTTCCATTGTGATTAGGAAACCTAGTTAGGTTAAATTGTCAACGTGGCTCGCATCCAACGGTTGATTAATTTTACAAAAGAAATATTTATTTCCATATTTTGAATTTTCGTTATCTTCAAACGGATCACGGTGTCCGTTTTGCTCCAGAATTGCTCGATGAATAATTCTCCTAAAATAATGCTCCATCATTTACCTACTAAACAAGATATCCAGAATCAGAGTAATTAACCTTAAATTCTTTCTATTTCATTCAAATGCTAACATAAATAAAATGATTCAACAATATGTAGATCTCACAAGTCCAATATGAAAAACAATTGTAATTCAAGCAATTACTCCATAAATTTGTGGCATTTGCAGTCTACACAAATTGCTCAAAGAGTGCTCTCTCAAAAATATTGTCACACAGCAAAGATTTTGTTCCCTTTAAGTCCTAGCATTTTTCAAGACTCATCACTTATTAGGAATTTCATTAATATTTTTGGTAGTAGCCTTTCTATTCTAAAGACACAGTAACATTTAGTCAACACTCATCCCTCATAATTCCTTTTTTTTAATTATTATTTTGCTTTTTTTTTTTAATATACACCTTTCTCCTGATTTTCAGGAAGAAAACATGTGTCTAAAGGGAAAGGAGTGTACTACTAAAAACAGCAGAATGCACTATTATACTGTTTAGGATAATTTCACTAAGGCTCAAAAAGGACCAAAAGGACACATCCTCCCCAAACTTAAAATGTGCATTGTCTTCATTGTGTTGGACAATAAAGGGAAAACAAGGGGAATCCCCAAACTTAGTCTAAGGACTCCTGGACAAGTTAATCTGGCAAACAAAATGATCCTCTAATTGCTGGAGTAAAGTTTCCTTAGGGATCAACCAGCCTAAAAAATGACTTCTGAAGACTAGGCAAAATAGGTGGGCTTAGTTGTGTAGAAGAGTCTGAGTTAATAAGTTTTCAACCCTAAAAATAGAGATTAAGACTCTCAACTAGTCAAATGTTGCCTCTTACTGAAGGGTTTATCAAAGTCTACTAATGCTGAATCAAAAAGTTTGCTCAATATGCATGAATTTATCCTAATGATAACAACTTGAATACTTGATAGAGACATAATAATACCCTAATAAAAATATATTGCATTAAAAAAGGGAGGGTTACCAAATATCAAGGGAGAGTAGTGAAACATTAATAGCATGAAAAATTTTCTTTTTTCTTTTTTCCAAAAATAACACAAAAGAGTAAGATAAAGTAGCTAACAGAAATAATTAAAAACAAGAGAATTTAGGGTGCGTTTGGGATAACTATGGGAAAAAGTACTTTTGAAATAAAATTATTTTTTCTATGAGCACTTTTGAAAAAAAATAACAATTTAAATTGTGTTTAGTATGGTTTCTTGAGTAATTTTAGAAAATCAAGAGTGTTTTATAAAAAAAATTTTACAAATAAAATGGACTATAAAAAAATGGATTAATTTAAAAGTTATTTTTCAAGAAACACAAGGGAGATGAATTATCCAAAAATGACTTAAAAGTGCGTAATAAGAAAAAATATATATATATTTGCAATTAATAATATCGATTTTGAATGTAGTGTAATCAAATAAATTTATTATAAAATATTTTAGAAAAATATAAAATATAAATGCTATATTTATCGATATTTCTTTATGGAAAAGTGATTAAATTAAAAGTCATGCCAAACAGACCCTTAGAGAGAAGAGATAGCCAACATCCCTTGCAGTCATCGGTCTTCAAGAATAGGATTCTACTCCTCCGCAGGCTCGTCATGCACCATTGGGGGGTGGTAATTGATAGCACTCTAAAAGTACTATTTTAGGGCCTTAAATTTAGTAGTTTTTCATGTTAAATTGTGTACTTTGAAGCTTTGTTTATTGAATTTGTAGGAACCGAGCATTTGAAGGCTAAAATATAGATTCGGTATTCTTCTAGTTGAAAAAACAAGCCTAAGAAGAGCAAATCCGGCTAAGAATCGAAGGAGATATGTCAAAAAGAATCATAACACGAGAGCACAGCGTCTCAACGCCAGGCTAGATAGTGAAGAGAAAGACAGAAGTTGTAGCATTGAGACACTGGGATAATAGCGTCTCAACTTTGGAGAAAACAGTAGCGAAATTTTGAACTAGCGTTAAGACGTTGCTTTGCAGTGTCGCAATGCTACGAAAATTTTCTTTTCTGTTTTACAAATTCGTAGTGGCAGGTTTGTAATATTAAAGGGCAACGTCTCAATGCTAGTCCCTAGCATCTTGACGCTACCACTGAAACTATATATGTTGCTTTTCACAAAATTAATTGGAAGTTTGACTTTAGGGGCCATTTTCAGTGTAATTTTTTAGGTGCAAAACAAAATTCAGTGGGCTTTCATGTTGGGTCTGATGGGAAAGCTTTTCTAGTGTTCTGGGGTGAAAATCACGAGCACAGAAGTTAGTTTGGAGCTGGAGATGAGGAAGAATCGACTTGAGAGTTTTCTTTTCTCTCTTTATTATTCTGAAATTTGTTGTATTGGGTTGTTCTAAATTGAATTTGATGATGTATTTTAGCTAAACCCATTAGTTTTAGGGTGTTAGATTGTTTTATGGATGACTAATTATTGATTTTGATTCGTTAATGCATTTTTACCACTTTCTTTCTAAATTCCAGAACTATGCTTTACGTTTATCTGGCCAATAGATGTATTGCATGTTGTTTTACTGCTTTGTTCGAAAGAGAGGGTAGTAAAGTGAGACATTGGGATTTAGACTCATGTTTCTCTGTGCGAAAGTGATAAGGGCGCGTGTGAGGTCTGAAATAGGGCACTTTTATGCCACTTTTTACCTTCTTATGGCTAGACATCGTGTAGGAAGTCCTTAGTGAGGGTCGGTGGACCCCGAGATGGAGAAGCCCAGGTTTATAACCTTAGACTTAAGAAATTGGTAATTAAATACATCTCTTGGGTTGAATTAAATAGTTAATTGTGTCGTTTATAATGTCAACACCCTAGAACTACGTTGTTCCTTGTTTTTTTTCTTTTTACGTACCTATTAGCATTCTCATTTTATTTGTTTTCTGATACCACTCTAAAAAGTGTTATTTTAGTGCCCTTGGAAAAAGATGTCTTCCTATAAGTGCTAATATTGCCCATTTTTATTTAACTAATTGATTGGTTGGACTTTTTTTCTTCCAAAATTGAGCTAAACAGCCTCACTTACCACCATGTTAAAAGCACAATAGATTTTAATTTTTAGAATCAAAAGAAGAATAATAATTGAAAAAAGTCACAAATAATAATAATAACAACAAATTGCACAAACCACCTTTAAAGTAGGATAGTTATTACATTGCATCCCTAGACTTTCAATAATAAAAATTAACCCCTCAAACTTTTATAAGTGAAAAAATTTCACATGTCAACTTTCAATAGTAAAAATTAAACCCTCAAACATTCATAAGTGAAAAATTCAACTTCTAGGCTTTTAATTATAAAATTTAAACTCACAAACTTTCATAAATTAAAAATTAAGTTCATTTTACACCTTCTTTCTCTCTCCTATTTTTGCCTCTCCCTTGACTTTCTCTTTCCCCAGCCCCCCAGCCCTTATTTATGAGTGTGAGAAGAATTTGATGGTGTTTCTTCTTTCTCCGTAAAATTATTTTTAGAGTGTTGAATTAAATAACAATTTATTTGAGTGTATTAAATAACATGAATTTTGTGAGGTTGTTTCAACTTTCAATCTGATGGTTAATCGAATTCTACGTTTTACACAAAAGATGGTAATTTGTGAAGTTTGGATCTTGACTGGGTGAGCGCGCATGCTATTCTTTTTCACTTCCAAGTTTGTGCACTTTGTTTTGATTCTTCAATGCCATTCATTTGCACGAGAGGAAGAAAAAAAGTGAGGGTGAGAGAAATGGATTCAATTTTTTCACCTTAAAATTTGTGAGCTTAATTTTTACCATTAAAAGTTTATGAGGACAATTTTTTCACTTTAAAATGTCATGAGTTTAATTTTTACTATTGAAAGTTGAGGGTGCATTTTTCACTTATAAAAGTTTAAGGGTAGTTTTGTTAATAAAAATTTAGAAATGCAATTGTAACAAGTATCATATTTTAAGGGTAGTTTGTGCAATATACCATAATAATAATAATAATAATAATAATAATAATAATAATAACTATTTGAAACCCACTAAAGAAAAACAATAAGCCAAGTGTCCAATTGAACGGAAAAAAAATTATAATTTTTGTTTGATTAACATAAGTAGGCACCAAAGTCGTTTAAAAAAAAAGTATAAATTTAATTTTAAACAATGAAAATATCTAAATTAAATACTATTTTGGTCCATGGACCTAAAAAAAATCACTCATTTACCTCTCTTTCCTCTTCTTCCCTTTCTCCTTCCAATCCTCCCTCCATGTCCTTTTCTCAGAAGTAAAATACATGTGACTCATGTGTGTCGTATTAGAAACCCATCCCCACCGTCCCTCCCTGTAGACCAAAGCACAGACTTCTACCACCATGGTCACTATAGTTTCGAACAACGAGACTATGATAAAAAAACGACCATGGCTCAAACATATTTTGTTTTATAGATAACTCTTAAATGCAGATCACTCCTTCATGAGGAAGAAGTAGCTTAAAAAGGGGGGAAAGAAAGATGGGGAGAGATATTATTGAATGAGAAAAAAAAATTAATTTTTTGTCAAGTCAGCTGATTAATTTTATTCAAAACTACAAATTTTGTGTGTCTATGCACCTTTTGTGGTGACGAAACAGTTGAGGCTTTGGCCAAAATTTGTTGCGGTTTACTAGTAGTGGGATTCTATGGGAATTGTGATGGGTGATTTTAATGTCATCTAAGTGTCTTCTGAGACATCAAGAGGGATTCTGTGGGGATCAGGCCTCTTTGGCTTTTATCAGAGCCATTCCTGATATATTCTGAGCACTATTAGGGCTTCGAGCGAACCCCTGGAAGGGTTCCTTCTTCTGTAGAGGATGGGTCCGAGAGGGGGCTGAGGAGTTAGCTGGAATTATGGGTTTTCCCCTAGCGTCTTTTCTGATTAGGTATCTAGGCAACTCTTATGTCGATCTGCCTATCATATTGGGATTGTCAACTGCTGTTAGAACAGATTGTGGTAAGGGCTCGTTCATGGGCTTCTTAGTCCTTATCTTATAGGGGCGGTTGTAGTTGGTTCGATTTGTGTTACAGAGCTTTCAGGCTTTTTAAGCTAGCGCCTTTGTGCTCTCGGCCAGGGTGGTCCATGATGTTGAGAGGTTATTGCGCTCATTTCTTTGGAAGGGTAAGGTGGATGAGGCTGGTGGGGCTGAGGTTTCATAGTCTGAGGTGTGTCTTCCCTTTGAGGGAGGAGGTTTAGGGTTGCGACATTTGGCCTCTTAGAATGTGGCAGCCATTTTAAAGCTTCTTTAACTTCTTTTGGGTAGGTGAGGTCTTTATAGGTTACATGGGTAGATGTTTATGTTTTGCGTGGGAGTATTTGGGTTGTCTTTCCATCCCCTTGCTTCTCCTTGTGTTGGCGGGCTATTCTTACTTTACGAGAGAGGTTAGCATCACTGGTTAGGTTTTCTGTAGACGATGGGACCCAGATTTCAGTCTAGTATGATCCCTGGATTCTGGAGGTCCCGATTGCCACTCGGTTAGGTGACAGGGTCATTTATGATGCGGGTAGCTCCGAGGGGCTAGAATGGACGATTTTCTTTTGTCTGAGGGATCGTGGAACTAGCCTCGATGTTCTAGAGAGCTTTTGGATTTGTGTGATCTTGTCTTGTAGATTATCCCGAGACTTGGGATGTTGAATTGCCCACGATGGCTTCCTGTAGCTTCGGGAGTTTATACTGTGGCTAACGCCTATGATGTTCTACGATTGCAGGGCCAGAAGGTAATCTGGTATCACATCCTATGGTTTGGAGGTAACATCCGGAGGCATGCCTTTATTTTTTGGCTTGCTATTTGTGACCTTGTTCACTCATAATCGTCTTCACCAATGGAACAAGTCTGTTTCTCCTTCTTGTCTTCTTTGTGATGCAGGTTTGGAGTCTTGGGACCATTTGTTCTTTACGTGCCCCTTTAGTACCCAGCTATAGGAAGACCTAGTTAGATGAAGTGGGTCCTTTAAATGGATTCCTTCGTAGGATGTCAAGTTGCAGTAGGTATGTCATAAAGGTCGTGGTTCATCCTTGCGTTGCAAGGCTTGGCGTCTTGCTTGGTGTGTGGCGATCGATTTCTTTTGGATAGAGCGTAACCATCATTTGCATGGTGAGGTGGCTCAACCACTGGTGGTCCTTCTTCAGCTTGCTTGTAATACGCTGATTGGTCGATATACTACTTGGCATGGGGTTCGTTCGATTGGTGATTCCCCATGGGAGCTTGGATAGGGGTGTGATTTGTGTTTTTTTGTCCATGTTCGAGCTGTGAGCTGTTCATTAATTTATTCATGTTCTCCTGGCCCAGGTTGTAGGCTTGTTGCGTGTCTTTGTTGCTTCTGTGTTGTCTTATTGGTTATTTTTTGCTGTCTTGGCCCGGGATGTGGGCTTGTTTGGGTGTTCGGTTTCCCTGAACTTGTGTGGTTATATTGTTTCTTAGGGGGTCTTAGCCCTATTTGTTGGAAGAGGGGTTATGGTGGTCTCTTGCTTTGTTGCCCTCTATTATCCTTGGTGCTTACTGGTTAACGATTAGGATAGCCCATGATTTGCTTGAAATGCTTGTGGTGTGACATAGTGGAATAGGTCAGCATACTTCCGATATGAGTTAGAATCCTTCTTTGACACCTTTGTCTTTGTGCATAAGTTCTACTAGTTAGGGTCCTAGAGTCTTGGAGTGTCGTTTTTCGGGATGTGCTTATGGTTGAGTGGCTTCAAAGGTGTACTTATTGTTTCTTAATAGTTCTCTTTTCTGCTTCTAGTTGAGGGGCTTCATCCCATTCGCCTTTGCGTTAAAGTATGGAGTTAAAGTGAGTATTGCCCTAAGATAGATTTGTTGCTCGTAGTTGGATACCTTGCATTTCCAATGTGGGTAAGCCAAAACGAAGGTAATACATCTTCATTAAGCTCCTCTTGGGATAAGAAATAAAAAATAGGAAAAGAAAAAGCAAAAAGAGAGGGAAAATAGCTGAATAAACAGACCTAGAGCAGTCCCTTCTAAGTGCATTCTGGACTCTTAAGAACTTAGTCGGGTTGGACTTACACACACACGCGAGGGAAGATTAGAATTGGCCTTCAACTTTCTCATTGATGGAATGTGTTTGAATATTTCGGGGATTGTGTCAATTTTATTTCACTTTGCCTTGAGGTTGGAATCCTTAACTTGTAACTTTTTAAGGTTCTGTTGCGTTTGTTCTTTGCGAGGGTCTGTTTGGCCTCTCTCCTTCTGGCTCGAGGTGTGAGCCCCTTAATTTGTTTGCTCATGTTGCCTTGGCCCTAGGTTGTAGGGCCCCTTGTTGTTGTTTTAAATATAGAAATATATATTTACTTTTGCAAAAAATATATATATATATAAAATTTATATAATTTTACATTTCATTCTAACCTATCTATAATAATAATAATAATAATAATAATAATAATCTATACTATATTAAAAGGGGGCATGAAGGAGAATTTTTACCTTCCAATTTGCCCTTAACTTTTTATTACATGTTCATTTTACCATTAAAATTCTTACGAGACACGATTGTTTAGGTTGATGTGTCAATTGAGATGTATCTGCATAGACACGTCCTTTCACACAAAGTCATCTCTAATAGAATCCAATTGTTTGGGTCGACGTGTCTATTGATATGTGTCTATATAGATAGATATGTCCTTTCACATAAGGTCACCTCTAACGAGGCACGATTATTCGGTTCGAGGTTTCCAAGCAGACATATTCTTTCATACAAAATCATCTCTAATGTTTGAGTATTTAAAAATTCTTTTTAAAATACATACACATTTGGCCCTTCAAACTTCTATGAGATGCGACTATTCGAGTTAAGGTGTGCGTACAGAAAAATATATCATTTTATATAAAGTCACATCTAATCGTCATAATCTTTTATATTACTCATTCTCTTTTTTCCTTATAATATTTTAATTTTAATTGTTATCTAATAATACAAATTTAATAAATAGTATATCATAGCTTAAAAAGTAATTATAATTAGGAAAGTTCATAATTATGTTTATTTTTTATCTTTACATTCAAGTAAATAATGTCAACAATGACATTTCCTTCAAATCAATCTTTTTTTTTTTTTTGTCAAATGAGTGTGTTGTATTGTATATTGATCTCAATTATAAAAAAATAATATCATTTTTTACTTAAATTAGAACACCAAAATAATTAAAACTATATGCTTCCATGTACATCACACGTGTTTCTAGCTAGTATATTAATATGTTCAAAGTTATCTTTATACATATTTAAACATCCCTCACATAAAGTTTTGGATCCAGCGTCATTTTGTAATTCGGTAATTCTTAATGCTCTCTCTTGATGTAAATGTTATCCATCTATTTTCTAAATATAACTTAAATGATTTTGTTTTATTTTTTTATTTTATTTTTTTTTGGTAATTCCATTAACTTTTGTGTATATCCTCACCCTTCTGTTGAAAAATAAAATAAGCAAGTCATAATAAATTTTTGTAAAAAAATGTATACATTATCAATTCTTAATAAACATCTTATAAGTGGTTGGCATTAGTTGAACTAGTAATATATAAATGTGTGAATGTGGAATAAACTTTTTTAAGACAACAACATTCTTGATTTTTAAGATAATATCAAAATAGTCTTTATTCAATTATTTTTAAAATAAAAACAACACCATAAACGTACAAGATTTTTTTTTAATTATTTTTAATTAATTATCATTTAATTAAAAATATAAAATATAATGGAAATAAAATATTTTTTAGCTTCTTTCCACATTCTCACATATATATAATTTGTACCCATATAAGTATCTAAAAGATTATATTTATTGTAATTCAATTAAAAACACTAATAATAGCTCAATCTCTTTTTACATTCTCACACATGCATCCATGTAACTTATATAGTAATAAATCATATAAATATATGAGATGTGGTATTTATAATAATTTAATTAATTAAAATTAAAAAGTAGAATTATTTAAATTTTACAGTGTTGTTATTTTTTTAACTCCTTGATTAATTACTATAAACCAACTTTAGCTAAAAATATTACTTAATAATATGAAAAATTAGAATATGGAGAGTTTAGTTATTATTATTATTTTAAGAATAGAATATGAAGATATAGAGGATAGATTATTTTTTTGGGCAAAATACACTTTTAGTCCATGAATCTGAGTTTAGTGTTTATTTAGTCCTTAAGGTTTCAAAATGAACACTTTAGTCCTTGAGGTTTGGGAAATGGTTTTAAGTGGTCATTGAGTTTAAGTTGACCATTAATTGACTAATAAAAAATGATGTGACCAAGCTTATGTGGCAATTTTTTAATTATGTGGGATTTTTATTAATTTTATTCTTCTTTCTTATGTGTCAAATCTTTTTCTCTTTTTTTTCTCTCCTTTTCTCTCTTCATTTACCTCTTCCCTTCTCTTCCATCTCCCCCTCTTCCTCCAACGGCCGTGTAGAGATAAAATTATCATTTACAAATAAAGAAAGTCAAAGATAAAATTGCCATTAACATGTGTTTGTCCTAAATCTATAAATTATAGATTTCAAAGAGAAATTTCAACAAACGAATTAAAATGGAATGATGATGGAAAGCAAAATCTCACAAAAATCTTATTAAAAAAAAGGATATCAAAATGTGGGAAAATCTGAATGCGCAAGATCCTTAAAACGAAAGCAAATGCCAGGAAAAGCTACAGAAGAATTAGTCATAGTCATGGGAAGCAGCAGCTGGTTTCACAATTTGAAGCTTTGGTCATGTCAAGTGCCTCCTCTCATGGAGCTTGGAGGTTGTGGTTGGCCTCTTCGATCCCATCGCCTTTGATGGCGGTGTATGGCTTTCGGATGGGCCAGTCAGGCGCTGAGAAGGGAAGAGAAGGGACGGGCGAGAACTGAGAAGGGAAGAGAGAGAAAGGATAGAAAAAAAATAGACAAAAAGTTTTGACACATGAGAAAAAAAAATTAATAAAAATTGCCACATCATTAAAAAAAAAAAAAAAACCATACAAGCTTTTGTAGAATTGATGGCTCATTTCTTAAGATGTGGTCTCTTAAGAATCCCACATTAAAAAGAAGTGGGTGAAGGTAGTGGATATATGCCTATAAATAGAAGGCTCCTCCTTAAGTTTAAATCATCCCAAAACA
>JAOANK020226918.1:0-15977 GCA_026257165.2 Telfairia occidentalis
GTAGTTTATCAACACCCATTCAAAATTTACTTGAAGTATAACATTAGTGTATCAATAAAGTATGACTCATTAAAAAATAATTTCAAGTCTATTATTAGTATATTAGAAGTATAACATTCATTCTAAATAAAATTTCAAGTATAATATTGGTGTATTAGTAGTATAGAACAATAATTAAAAATTCATTTTAAGTATAACATTGGTGTATCATTAGTATATCAGTACTTCTAAACGATACATTTTTTCAAGTATATTATCAACACCCGTTCAAAATTCACTTTCAAGTGTAACATTTGTATATCAATAGTTTATCAACATTCATTTAGAATGGTTAATCAACGTGACAAATTGAATCATTATAAGTTAATGATAAATAATACTCTAAAACAAATGAATAAGACTTCATATTAAGTCCACAAATAATAATAAATGCACAAACACTTGTTTATTGATAATTTGCTATATGAGTGGTAAATTTGGTGTATAAATTATATAACTATTATACTTTATATTTGGTATATTAGTCAAATGACATACTAAATATAAAATATATATCAGTTGACTGGTGTACCAAATAATATAGAGTTTATCAGTTAACCAATATACCAAATATAAAATATATTAGTTGACTGATATACCAAAAGTATATAAGATATACTATTGATATACATGTTGATATACTAACTAGGGTAAAATTGGAAAAATAAAAAAAACGAAAATAAGATTATATATTTTTTGCTATATTTGCAAATTTTTAAAAAACATTGCTATATTTACAATTTTTTTTCAAAAAATTTCTATTCATGCAACTGACCCTTTGATTTTTAAAGAGTTATTTTGCATAATATGATATGTTTAAGAGATAAAATAATTTGAAAGACAAATTTCAAATAATCACAATTATTGAGGATTATTTTTTTAAAACTAAAATGTCCATTCAATTATATGCATTAAAATAATATTAAAATTTGAAATAAATAAAATGAGGCAAAATTTAAAAACAATTACATGAAATTTTTCACACAAATGAGAAATATTTGCAAGGAATATATTTAAAATTATTTGTTCGAATGTTCGCAGAAAGAAAAATCTATATTATATATTATATAATCTATAATCTATAATATGAAATTTGTAACACAGAGGGAAAACTTTTTTGGACACTTTTGTCTCTTATTTAAATTATTAATTTACAAAATATGTCATTAACGATTAATTATAAATAGTAAATAATTAATTATCAACAATAATAAATGTATAAAATTTATCCAAATGCAAAATATTTTTTCCTACAACTTAAAATCAGATTTTGATTAATTAATTAATAATAATAAATGTATAGAATCTAAAATGTTTGAATGAAATCGCACAATTTTCTCACCAAATCAAGCTTTCATTCTTTTTTTCCCTCTCTTCATTGATTGCTCTCAATTACAAATTTATGTTTCTTTTGTTGAACAATAAATCATGTAACCTAATATATCTTAAAGTTTAAATTAATTATAAATAGAAAATTAATTATCAATAATAATTTGTATAGAATCTGAAAAGTTGTAATATAATACAAAAAAGTCATATCATTTCATTCCCTAAGAATTTTAAAAATTGTACTTTAAATTTAATTATAATATGAAATCAAATTAGATAAATAGTTTTATGTTTATTGAAGTTGAAATTTTCAATATGCAACAAAAATTTAGCCCAACAATTTTAGAATTTTCAATAAAACAAACAAAGCAATTAAAAAGAAATAAAATACTTTTAGAATAAAAATATGAAAATAACTATATTTTTAATTGATATATCAATAAAATAAAATGTAACAAAAAATTCATTAAATAGATGATATTAGATAATGCAATTTATATGCACCAATAAAGATTAAATGAATAGAATGTAAATAGCTAGAATACCGAAAGTTTTGAAATATCAAAACTTTTACAATTCTTTCATTTTCTTCTACTACAAATTTATCTTTTCCACTCACTTCCACAATAGTTTGAAAAGTTGTATTTTAAGAAAATTAAGAAAATAATAATGAAAATTAAAGCACATACTAATATTATGTAAGAAAATAATTAAGATTTTGAAAATAGAGTAGATAATAAAATTAATTTAATTTTTGGAAAGATAATAATGATATCATAATATTAATTTAATGCTTAATGTGATTTACATTTTATATTTAGATATCATTTCTATCATTGCATAATTATATATATAAACCAAACTATATATAAATATTTCATACATTTTTTTAAAATATTCTCTTAGTAATAATAATAACTTTAATCTTATAATTTTTACAATTATACTCAATATAAATATTCAATAAAGTTATTAATTTGTATTTTATAGCAAATATATTAAATTTTTTCTTTATTTACATATATTAAAATTATAAAATAATAAAATTGTTAATAATTACAAATGGTGTACATAAATTATATTTCTTAATTTAAATTTTTAACTGATAATATATACATTTATTCTTTAACATTAAAAGGTCTTTTAACATTTCAAAAACACCATTTATAAATTTTATTCTAAGAAAAAAAAATTATAAATGTGATGATATAAACTACATTAAAATTACATAATAAAAAAAATTATCCTCTATATGTCTTTTATGTACAGTAAATAAATATAAATAAAATTATAGATAATATAAAAAAAATATGTATTTAAAATTTTTAAATAATCAAAACATTTATTAGATAGCAAAAAATAAATGAGAAAAAAGAGATAAAAAATTAAATATAAATATAAATTATTTTTAAAAGATTGATATTTATTTAATTAAAAAAAAGTAAAATAAAAAATAAAAACTTAATGAAAAATAGAAATAATTGATGATTTCAGACCGTAGAAACAATGACGGTGTTTTCCTGTCATGAAAAACCTAATTGTTGACGGCTAATAAATGTTAACAATGCTAATTTTAAGTCGTCAATTAAAATAGTAAATGTAATGTCCCGTTATTTGAATTGATTATTAATGGGTGTTAATTTTTAGATTTATTAAGTGATTGAGAATTAATTATATTAATTCAATGAATTTTTGGAGTTAAGAATTAATTGGTTTTATTTAGAAAGGATTAGGATTATGGAATTATTTGGGGTTTTTATTTTGGATAAGATAAAAGGTAAAATAAGATAAAATAAGAAAAATTTTATCTTTTAGGAAAAGGAAAATAGTTAAAGATAATAGTTTTTTTTAAAAAAACAAAATTTATATCAAATCGGAATAGGATTAGAGTTTATGGAAAACCATATAAATATGCATGTTGGGAGACACCAACCACCAAGCCTTATCTTTTCAAAAAGAATTTTTTTCCTTCTTCCTTTCTCCTCTCCCTTTCACGCCAACCTTTTACGCCAACTTTTAAGGGTTTATTAGGCTTATTAAGAAACTAATGTAAGTGACTTTGCTTGTGGATAAACCATTGAGCTAGGTCGAAAAATTGTATGACTTGTTTGATGTATGCTTTGATTATGTCTATCTTATGTGGTTTGAGAATGCGTGCATGATGATAGGCTAGTGTGTTGAGCATGATGTATGGTTGATTGTGTATGTGGATGTTATATGTCATGGACATCTATTATATGTGGTTTATGAATACTAGGGGTATCTTTGGAATATGGTGTGTTGGATGCCTTGAGGCTTCAAATTATATGATATGTGTTTGGGACCTATGCATAGTTATGGATTATGTGTTGCATGTTCATATGTTGAAGCTATATCATCTTTGCTTAGTGCTATGTTGAAGACCTCCATCAGATGTATTCTCCACTTTGTGTTGTTGTGTGCTATGAGGTTGTCCATGAGATTTTGCATATTTGCTTAGTGCTGTAATGAGAACCTCCATGAGATGCATTCTTCGCTTTGTGTTGTTGTGTGCTCTGAGGTACCTCGAGATGGTATACTCCTGTAAGAGATAGGGAATAGGTCCCACATGAGATGCATGACTGTTTGTGTTTCATGTCCGACCCTAGGGGTCAGAGTTACTTATTGGGTATATTGTATAGGCTCAAACTATTCCTTTCCTTTTTTTTTTAGGTCAGAAAAAGGACTACTCGGGTGGCTGACGAGGAGTAGTTGCATAGCGCCATGGTCATGCGTTTCAATCTTTCGCATGTCTACTTTAGGACTTCATCATTTTAAGCGTTTTGAACTAGTGTCGTACTTTTAAAAATTATATTTAGTTTTCTTTTTCAATCGCTTTAAAATTGGGATCCCAACATGTTTTAAAATTATATTTTGAAACATGGTTATTTCAGCATTTTATGGAAATTTGATTTCAAGTATGGAAAATCTTGTAACTTCTTTATTTAAGAGCATGCATGCTAGTAGCGACCCTAGGTGGTCTAAGCCTAGAAGGCAGGTCGTTAGAGTAAATGATGACGGGTGTTGCACTATTAGGATTTATGCCCTAAGCCCGTGACATCAAGTAAACTATAATGATATAAATAAGATAATCTTAAAAATTATTTGTGCATCTTGTCAAATTTAGTGACATTCAATGTCTAATCGCTCCTTAGCCACTAGACGTGTTCTTAAACTTGGTATGTATTAGACATCGAGAGGATCAATTTAAGAGTAGTGGCTTAAATGGTCTACAGTATATAGATAGGGCTAGGGACCTTATTTTAGTACACTGTTGATACGATCCACTTTGTAATTGTTACAAATGGTCTCATCCAAATCATTCATGTAGTGACATGTGAATGGAGGTATCGTATGCAATGGGATTGCATAGGATTGGACTACGATGTGTTTGGCACATTTCATGTAAGACCGTTGAAAGAAAATACAAACAGATCACTAGGATGATCATAGGTCTTGATCTAAATCCTGAATGTATTATGAATTCTTGCCTATGCGGGTGTGTTCTTTGAGCAGCATGGTGAAAGTGACTTATAAATTCCCTCAATATAAGTCAAGTTAGAGAAATGTGGTTACCTACATGGTTACGTACATAATTACCTACACACAAATTAGTCAAGTTAGAGAAATTAACAATTAATCCGAATTGAAACTTCTCTTGGGCAAGAATTATTTCTCCAAATTTGTCCAGGTAGTAGGCATTTAACAAGTCTCCTAGGTGTGGATCTTTTGCAATCTCCAATTCTCCTTTACTTTTTTCTTGTTCTTCCATCTCCGTGAGCTCAAGTGTGGGTCCTCCTTTTGTTTTCTTTCTTCACCAAAAAGAAAAACTCTAGGAAAAAATAGATCAAACATAACATAGTAAAATAAAAGTAAGTGACATTTAAGCCAGATCAAGCACTTAACATTCTTACCTTTACCTTTTACCTTGTCCAATTTCTTCTCGAAACCTTGATGCCTCTCTTCCAACTTTTGTTGGTCCTTTAAAACTTCTTTGGGATTTAAGGGTAGTAAGGTGGTTTTTCTCCCATTATGCACAATGAGTATCGATTCAAGTAACCATCACAAGAAACCTTTTTATCAAATTGCCAAGGTCTTCCTAACAATATATCTCAGGCTTGCATAGGGGCAACATCACACATGACTTCATCTTTATATCTCCCTATGGAAAAAGATACTAAGGTTTGTGTTTGGCCCTTGATTTCTCCACTATCATTTAACTATTGCAGCCTATAGGGCTACAGATGGAGTATGGTTTTTAAGCTCATTTTTTCAACAATATTAGTGCTAGCTACATTAGTACAACTCCAACTATCTATGACAATACTACATAGGGTATTTTGTACGAGGCACCTAGTGTGGAACAAATTTTCTCTCTCGGCCTCTATTGTATCTTCTATGGTTTGAGAATTTAAGGCTCTTTTGACAACTACTAAAGCTAGGGCTTATTGGTCTTCTATTACTTCTACTTCTTCGCCCTTACTAGAGTTATCACTAGACTCTCCTAATTCCTCTTCTTCTCTCTCATAATCTGAGACTAATTCTCCTTCCCTAAGGACGATGACTCTTTGATTTGGACAATCCCTACTAACATGACCTACTCCTTGACACTTCCAACATTTTATATCTCTATGCCTAGCGGGGGTGCTCTCGGGTTTGGGCTTAGAACTAGGGGATGACCCTACTTTTTCTTTAGCCTTTTCTACCACATTTTTATCTTTAGCATTTGTCACTACGGGTTTAGACTCTTGCTTATAATTAGAAATAGGCTTAGGGATGTTCTTGACATACCTTTTGGCTTTCCTTTGTTTCCTTTCCTTAACCTTGATAGCTTGGTGTAAAAGTTCCCCCATGTCATTGTAGGGATGCATGTCTACCTTGTTGGCTATGTCTTGGTTGAGTCCATCAAAGAACCGTGCCATGGTTGCTCTCCCTCTTCCTCAATGTTGAGCCGAATCATCAACATGCCCATCTTCTTGTAGTAGTGTTCTACACTCTTGGTTCGTTGGACAAGTTTATTAAACTTCCGTTGGCTCTTCCTATTAAAGTGTGGTGGAATGAACCTTTTCCTCATGAGTTCTTTGAGCTCCATCCATGATGTAAGTGGACCTAGGTTATGTTTCGTCCTATGCAACATCACTTTGTCCCACCAAGTTATAGCCTAATCTTTAAAATGAGTAACGACAAAGATTGCCTTTTTATCATCCGTATAGTAGTGGCATGAGAAGACTAGTTCAATCTTCTTCTCCCAAGCATCAAACTCCTTAAATGTGGACTTACCATAGAAGGTTGGAATCTTGAGTTTGATGCTTCCTAGAAAGTCTGGAGTGGTGATTCTCTCTCTTGGAACTCTTCCTCTATCTTCAAATCCAAGAGGTCTATGGGTCTCCTTCCTTTTTGCCGCTGCCCTACACAAAAATTTAGAAAGTGATTAGCATAGGGTTCATACTCAAAATCAAAATTTCTTACCTCAATATCATCCTCGGACTCTTCATATTCTTCTTGAGGGGATGGTGAACGCCTTTGTGCTTCTCCTCGTCTAGAGCCTTTTAGGTGTTGGAGCCGTGTGGTTAGACCTTGGATCACCTCCCTCATGTTCTCAAGGTGTTGTGTGAAGCTTGTGAACGTTTGAATTTAAGCTTCCCTAAATCTCTCCTCACTAATCCAACTTACTTCTCTTCTATAGCTACATAAGTAAAAGTCAGTGAACAAAAAATTGTAAATGAAATTCACTCTCGCCCTTTGTGGATCTCTCAAGTACCTCTCTTTTGGTCGACCTTTTTGTAGTCTCCTTGTGGTGTTTAGGAGCCGCAAATAACAATCAAGCAAGATTGCTTGTGGCGATTCAACACTTGGAGTAGAATTGAGTAAGCAAGATGCTAAAGCAAGCAAACAACTTCTAACTCTAGATGCTTTTGACTCTAGATAAGCAAAAAGTCTAATGCTAATGCTTAAGAAACAAATCAACAAGACTCTATCACAAAACTGAACCTAAATCATTCTAGGAATGTGTATGCAAAAATCAAACAAACAACCTAACAATGGAAATTTATTACAAACAACACAATAATAATAAACTCAAAGACAAGACAAGTGGGGTGAGTTTAGGTATAGGCGTGAGGAATATGGGCAAGGGAATGGGGTGAAATCGATGGTAAATGAACGATATGTGGGAAAGTAGTTAAGGGATGGTATGCAATCTGTTTTGGATGGATATAATGGTGGCTGCAAACAAAAAAGAGAAGTGGTGTTGCTGGAATTTTTGTTTTCATCATATGGGAAAATAAAATTTCAATTTTGGACCATTGGTGGTCCAATCTTCTTCAGGAAAGTATTTTACACACTTATTCAGCAAGTAATGATGCCAAAGTAAATTTATTTTCACCAAATAAAGGCTGTAAAAATTGACAGAATATTTCTCAGTAATTTCCTTTTTTAAGAAACCCAAATATGGAAAAAAATTTGACAAACAACACTTTCTCTTTTGACGATACCTTTTGCTCCAGGACTTGAATTCATACATACTCTAGATGGTTGGAAAGCTAACTCAAAGGGCTATCTTTTGGTACCCAATTTGACTATTTTTTATTCCATGAGCATCGAGATATCGTCGATCGAAATTAGGCTATTGCAATCTCAGTTCGACAGTTTTGTGCAATCGGGCAGTGTACATTCAAAAAGTGATAACTTTCTCTACAGGAGTCTGAATAAATCGAAAAAGGTATGGTTGGAAAGCTGATTCAATAAGATTTAATTTGATATTGATTTGAATATTTTTTACTTTCGGAGCAGGGAGAAAAAGGTTATCAAAGTTGGGCTATGGTTCTTGAATTCGGTAGGCTTCTCCCAACGGTTGAAGTTTGAATGAAAAGCTTATCCTCTCGGGTTTATGGCTTGGTTCAGAGGACAAAACGTCTTCGGATGAGTTTACCTTGTGATACTAAGCAATAAACAAATATGAAATTCTTGGAAGCAAGTTTAACCTCAAGGCACAAGAAAGAAAATCAATTAGTAAACACAACCGAAGGCTTGGAACTCAAGAATGAAATTTTGGGTATTTTTGAATAATGGACAGAAAAGTAAACATATAACAGACCTAGAGCCAAAGCTCTGATACCAAATGATGCATGCAAAGATCATTGCAAGTGGTTTGCCAAGCAAGTCTCCAAGACCAAGGCTCCAAAGTTCAACCCAAACACTCTCACTAAGAACTTTAGTGGAACTCGATGCTAGGAACTTCTTGTTAAGCAAACCCCTAAACACTCAAAGTCACTAAAACCATAAGTTAGTGAAAACAAACCCAAAGGAAAGGTTAGAAACAGTTTACCTTTGAATATAAGGTTAAGGGCAAGGAGCAAGATAGCTTGAATGTTTTTGCACTATTCACAAACCCATTTACTCCAAGGAAAAAACACTCCACAAGTTTGGTAACTAACCAAGCTTGAATGCTTCTTTACAAGCACCTCTAAGCCACGCACAAGAGAAGGCTAGAGGGGGGGGGGAGGTTCAATTGCTTATGCAAATTGACAAGTCTTTTAATAAAATAAACTTAAAAATTTCATTCATAAAATACTCTCTCAAACGTACAAGTCCTTTGGCATTTTATAGAAGCCGAAGGTTAACATAAGGAATCGAAATTACAGAGGGAATTCTATTCCTAAATTATTCGTGAAAATAAAATCCTATTGAATAATATCTCTTAACATTTAGGAAGAATATTGACTTATCTTCCTAACTTAGAAAAATAATAAAATCTTCCTTAAAATATTTAAAGCAAATCGCAAAAATAAATTAGAAAAAATAAATGTCTTCCTAATTTGAAAATAATATAGCTTATTTAGTTTCATAATAATATCCAAGCCACATTATTCCAAAAATTACAATTGAGAACAAAATAGAAAAGACTTTCCATAATTGTGAGAAGGGTACATAGGCGGCAGCAATGGCAGCGGGGGCGCGCGTGCGATGGGGCCAAAGGGGTTTGTGTGCTCGCAGGCTAGGCAGACGTGTGCACAGGCATGGGGGATTGGAGCTGATGGCAGGAGCGTGCTGGCGTGGGCGGCTGGCATGGGCGTGTGGTGTGTGTGCGAACGACATGGGCAGGCAGGTGATAGGCGCGAATGGACATGAGGGATGAGCGCTAGTGGGTGTTGTGCACACAGGCGGCATGGGCGGGCTTGCAAGGTTGGTAAGGGCGCTCGGGCAGGCGATTGTGAGGTTAGCAGGGGCATGGACACTGCTTGCTAAGAGGTTAGTTGGGCGTGTGTGTGTGGGGCTGGGTGGAATCATCAATAGGGGTGTTGGCCAAGGGGGGCGTGCTGGGCTTGGCACATATGTGTGTGCGCGGTAGCGCACACGCTTGTGTGTGGTGTGCAGGTGCCAGTGCTAGGCGTGCAGCATCCTAGTGCTTGTCTATGGGATCAAGGCACTGGTCCGTGGCGTCAAGGCGCTGGCTTCCAACTCCAAATTGAAAAATTGTATGAGCAATTTTTTTTCGTGGTGTGCCTTCGAACCATCTCTCTTCACTCTTGAGGACTTGTTGAGAGTCAAGGATGTGTTGGCTTATTATGATCACATCAGAGGTTTGAGTAACTGTGGTACTTAATCAAACTAGAAATCCAATCTTGAGGATGACAGTCGATACTCAATTCCACTATACTAAAACTGACTCGTACACTTGCGATTACGCAATACTACAATCAATGCCTAATCCTCCAAGCATTGTTAGAAGAGTTGAAGTAACCCATTAATACCTACATCAAAAACGTCTCCAAAAGGATTGGTTCAATTGTAAGGTGAACTCATGACAAAGGAATGAAGGTTTGAGAGAAAAAGAAACTTAGGGAAAGAAGTGAGAATGAAGATGATGAAGTTCACCACCCTATCTTAAATAGAAAACTCCATGATGCCCTAATTATATAATTGAGTCCCATCGAATGGTCCATGAGGGAGCAACGAAGAGATGATCCTTGTTTGTGCAAACAGGTAAGACATTGTATCCAACAAAATCTCACTTCAATGATGGCATGGTGAGTGTCACGAATTACGCCCCATTAGAAAGGGTATGTGGTTCTATGATCAATATCCACTCATCAACTGGTTGATGCGCCACCCAACAGTTAAGATCTTCTCATCTTTAATAGGCATGTGACTAGTGAAGGCTACATCTAAAAGATAGAAAGAAGCAGAGAATCTAAGGATGAAGAAAGCTAAGTCCAAAACATTAAGGGGATAAGATCCAAGATGAGGTAGATGCCTTGAAGTTCGCTAGCTCGTGAAGAGGTAAATCGTGTTCCACTACACATATAACGACTTCATCGATTCTCACCTGAAGTTGAACGGGCTTGATAAGTGAGTTATGCTTTAATTAAGGAAAGCCATGAATGACTTCATCGAGCTCTTGCCCGTAGTAAAAGTGGACTCAATAAGAGATCTATGCCTTAATCGAGGAAAGCCATAAATGACTTCGTCGAACTTTCATCCAAAGTAACAGTGAACCAGATATAAGTGAGTTTTGCCTTAATCAAGGAAAGTCATGAAAACTTCATCAAGCTCTCACCCGAAGCCGAAGTGAACTCAACAAGTGATCAATGAATTGGCTTTGAGAAGTCATAGAGGACATTTACTAACTCGGGTAAAAACAGTTAAAGTCCTTCTAAGGACATCCACAAGCTAAAGTCTTAAGGAGTAAGAAAGATACAATTAGAGCTATAACATGAAGTGCACAAAAAAAATGTTTCTTTTTCCATTAGTAGAGGTAGAAGGTTACAACCAAGGGCCATTAGGTCAAAGAAAGCATGAAAAAAAGAAAAGGCAAAGAAAGAAGGCAACAAGGTGGAACTGATGGGGCTTGGGGCAGAGGTCCTAAGAAGTTAACAGATGGTGATGGTGTCAAGGGCCTTATGGGTTTCAACTTCTTCGGCAATCAAACTGATGTAACTCGACTTCTTTCTCCGTAGTGAAGACGTCCTAGGAGCATTCAAAGGACTCCCATATAAACCATTGGTCAAACTCTTGGAGTGCATCCTTTAAACAGTCCATGAAGAACTCTATGCTCATTATCTGAACTAATCTGTCAAAGCTACTGATGTCTTGAAAGCCCTTAAAGACCTTCATCAGATGGGTTGTGTTGCCAACCTTCGCCTGAAGATCTTCAACTTTTGACTTCATAGCAACGACCTCGCCTTGTGCTGTAGAATCTTCCAACCTTTTCTTCAAGCAGAGGACATTCTGTTTGGAGCCATACGATCCCATCATGAGATGCTCAATGCTCGACCTGCTCTGCCTCTAATGCAATTTTCCCTTTAGAAGCTCACGCTCAAAATTCAGCTCCAGTACAACCTTCCTCGTCTCCTCCCGATGCTTGTTCTTCAGTGTCTCTGCGCTTTCGAGCTTCACCTTCATCACCCTTATCTTTCCCTTTAAATCATTGACAAGATAAGAACTAGCCTCTACCTCCCTTTTCATCATCATCGTGGAGTGGAAAAAATAGAAGAAAACCTGCTAAAAGAAACTTTGTGTTAAGACCCAAAGTTAGACGCAAGAATGATAGAGACAATAGTGCAGCGAATTGAAGTAAGAACTTACCAACGCAACATCTACTTCGTTTCGCATGACACCTCTATGGGATTACCCCATAAGCGCTCTTGGGAGGTGTTGTCTCAAATAAAGGGATTTTCTATAATGCAAATAGATTAATAATCTCGTGCTAAAAGAGACAAATCATGCTCAAGTATAAGCAATCATTCAAGTAGTACTGGAGTATTTGAAGATATCAATCCACAGGGAATATAGTATCTCTATACTTAGTACAACACAAACACAATAAAAGTGGAAACAAAATGTACAAGATGTGTGTCTTAAGAATTGGAGGTTGGAAGACGATATTTTTGAGTGGGTAGCAGTTTGTAAGAATGTAAACGCATAAAAGATAAATTGGTTGTTAAACAGTAAAAAGACGTTTTGGGTGGTTAATGAACGTTTCACAAGTAAAGCGATATTATGTTATAGCAAGTTCTGAAAATGAAATGATAGTCATAGTAAATTAGAATTCTCACTCAAGAACACTCTATCGAGGCTTTTATAAATGAACCTAAGCTTATGTCTAAATCCAGCTTCATTAATTTTAGAACCAACCCCCTTTTGATTTTACAACTTCTACACAATGTCTAATGCTTCTTCGTAGAGATGGATTACCTTTGCTACTACTGCATTACTCACACTATTCCAGTATCTCTATGTCTGTCAGCATAAAGAAAAAAAGTACTCCCTACCGGTATATAACATTCTTTCAAAATGAAGCATAAATAAACTGAGAATATATTTCAAAGACCTGAATAACACTACTTCGTACTTCATAATACATTGAGTTCTCCATTAACCACCAAAAGAAAAGTTTAGATACTAGATATGGTAGAAAAATAATCCAAATGAGTAATTATAATAACTTGAAATAAAAAGCAAAGTAAAGATGAAAACAACTAAATATGAGAGAAAATGGGAAATAGGAATGGCTTTGGGAACGACTAGTCAGCTGATTCCTTCCTCCTGGAATTTCTTCTTCTATCGAGAGAAAGAGAGAGAGAGAGAGAGAGATTCCTTTCCTTTACTGGGTATCTCCTATCCTGTCGGCTACTTGCCTTAAATATAGAGAACGAAATGTCAAATCAGCCCTTCCTTTAGTACCAAGTGTAAGGAGGCCCAAAAGCCCATGTATTTTTATTCTCACACGAGTGTTGCAGTCAAGTTCATCCGTACAATTTAAACTTCTATAAATATTTATGTCTGCCACTTTGCTGTTGCATTTTGTTCATCTTATTGTTGTCGCTTGATGCCTCTTCTCGTCATCCCTATGAATGTTCATCTTTTGCAATTTGTTGCACAGATTTGAATAGCGTACAAAGAGATACAAGCAAATCATAAGTTGTACAAAATGTTGGCTTGGCAGTAGATAAGTTAACAAAGCTTAAAACCATGCCTTTTTGGTCTAAATATTACTTAAGAATAACAAAATTTTTCTCATTTAGGGATTAATTTAACTCTCTTTTGGAGAGTTATCAGGAGGTAGAGTCGCGTATGAGATCTACTTGGGAAGACCAAGTCCTTGTAGTGTGGTATGGGCCAACCATACTAATGAGGGCAGTAAATGGGACTTTTCTTGGTCTTTAAAAGATTCGTCCCCCTCTCCCTAGGGAATTTCTTCATAAACTTCGCAAGGAATGTAGCTCGTTTAGGGCAACACTTCGAGGTCATATGTAGCGTCAAGGTGGGGAAATTCTCCCACAGTAGCTTCATCAAACTGGCTAGATGCTAATAGTCTGATCATCACTTTGTCTGAGGCATCCACCCCTCTTCTCTTCCAGTGGCAAATTAATGAAGCACGAACCACGTCGTCGGTCACCTCAACGAGCCTTAGAGAGAAGGAAGATATAGCTGGAAGAAAGCTTGGAGCCATTGGATTGGCAGACAGAGCTATGAGGATTCCAACACGACTAGGGTCACTGCCCTCTTCATGGATTTGTTCAATAAGGTCTACCACTGCCCAAGTGGCAGCTTGTGCTCTGTTTCAAAGCATGGACGATCAAGGCTAGATGGCAGGCGTGGGCCATGCTTGCAAAGATAAAACACTTCGAGTAAATACACAACATGAATAAAACACAAAAGAAGCCAGAGCCCTAACTTTAGGAGGAAGAAGTCGATGAAGGTGGTTAGGATTGGCAAGGAGCTCGCAAAGCAACGAACACCATAGTTGCTAATCACCCAAACATCAAGAACATCTTTGGCCGATTATTCTTCAAGAGCTATAAAATAGTAGTACACTCAATTGCCAGTAGAGGAGGTTTGTCAACGAGAGGTGAAAAAGAAGAAAAGAAAATGAGTCAAAGGATATATTGAAGTAACTGAGCTTAGGAAAAGAGGAAAAGTAAAAAGAATACAACCTAGCACCTTGAACTCAATTGAGACTCTATGAGAAAATGGACCGTGCTCCTGGCGAAACAGCCAGTCTCCACTGACGAAGAACCAGTGCTCCCTCTACTTCTTGGTAGAGGAAGAACTATTCAAGAACTTCACATCTTAACGTGTGAAATAATACTGCGCTCCCAAACGTAGAGTTATCTTCATGCTATAGATTTGATGAATGAGTAAATCGATCATCAAGTTCTCGTTATTGTAGTCCCAATATAAGATCCACAAGGACAGAAGTACCCCTCATCTTTTTGAAGGTAACTGAGCTAGAGTGCGGTTAGCGAGAGGGACATAAAGTGACGGGGAAAAGAGGAAGCAAAGTTGCACCCCAAACTCGAACATTAGTGAATAGAACCACACCCATATGAAGGTAGGCCAATTAATCCTTTAATGGGAATTGGGGACCCTCATAAGGACCCCTGAGGGTACATGATACCTGTTGCATAACACCTCCAAGTCTCTCCGAACTAGCTGCTTCGAGGAGACTTAAGGGACGTTGACCCTACAAGAAGTAGAAGTGTTCTAGTCAGTACTTACCTTGGACATCCTATACTTTGGGGAGGAACTCGAAAGTACGAAAGGAAGATGGAGAAAAAGACCTAAGAGCACGAGAGGAAGTCTGAGGGAACAAAAAGCTTTGTACATGAAATTTAGGGCACTCGAGCAAGCTTCAGTTATTTTAAGGTTAGAGCTCGATCCTGGAGTCGTTGGATGTAAGTGCAATGGGATGATGCACATCTCTCGGAGGAGAAAAGACATACCTCGAGCTCCACAAACACATGTGACGTCTACGCGTGCATTAAAGAGGTACAAAAACTGACTTGGCTTCTCTTGTTCATGACAACACCATCTACTTCTGCTATATTAAAGTGGACCATTATGTCAAGAACATGTTCTCTAATAGAGGTTCCTGTTGGGTTTTTTGTCCTAAAACTCGTGGTATGTAAACGTTATGAACATATTCTACTATCAATAAAGTGGTTATTGAAGTTATTCAGTAAATTTGTTATTGAATAAGTAAATTAATAAGTATGACTCTATAAATCCAATAAACTAAGAACCCATGGCTATAGTATGAATACTGGAGTTTATGAGGAGACATAAAAATAGATCAAGTTCGAGTCAATAGCCAAAATGGTCTATAGTATATGGATTAAGCAGGGTACCTTATCTTAAGGACGCTATAGGATGCAGCCCACTTTGTATATGATACAAACAATGTGATCCTGAATCGTTCATGTGGAGACATGCGAGTGGGTGCGTTCTATGCAAAGAGTTTGCATAAGACCGAACCACGAATAGTTACTGTTTCTTTATAACGTCGTTTACTGATAAACACTGACTTATTTCATAATTGATGACTTAGGTAACTCGACCTTAATCCTGAGCTAACGATGAACTCCTATTTATTCGGGATTATCCTTAGATCTACATAGGTGAGAGAGGCTCATCATCGCCTGTTCAATAAGCCTCCTATTTCAGGGGTAAGACCGGGTAGATAGTTAGGGACATGGTCATGCAAGATGAAATTCACTCCTACCGACTTTAGGGATAGGAGAGAGGTTGTTCCCTTAAGTGTTGATTCCACATCTTGAACAAGGGGCTCTATCCTCTCATTGGCCCGA
>JAOANK020227024.1:0-15973 GCA_026257165.2 Telfairia occidentalis
CTCTCCTCACTATAGATATATTTTTGTCCATTTGATATAACCATGATTAGTAAGTCGACCCTTCACAGGTTGTTCATAATCTTAGCTAGGTCAAAATTACCATTTTACCCCTAAATTAATTCTTGCTCCTTAAGTACCACTGACCCTCTAATGAACAATTCGTTTGTGCCCCTACCACCAAATCGAGTCCCGCTCGAGCCAATGAGACAGTGGGGTCCCTCGTTCAAGACTTGGAATTAGCCCTTAAGGGAACAACCTCTATACTATTTCTAAAGTCGTGTAGAAGTGAATTTCATCTTGCATGACTATGTCCCCAGCTATCTACCCAGTCTTACCCCTGAAATGGGAGCCTTATCGAGCAAGCGATGATGAGCCTCTCTCATCCCTGCAGATCTAAGGATAATTATGAAGAAACAAACATTTATAGTTAGCTTAGGATTAAGATCGAGTTACTTAGGTCATCAACTATGAAATACGTCAGTGTTTATCAGTAAATGGTGTTCTAAAGAAACAATGACTATTTCGTATTTCAGTCTTATGCAAACTCATTGAATAGAATGCCTCCACTCACATGTCTGCACATGAATGATTCAGGATCACATCATTTGTATCATATACAAAGTGGGTCGCATCCTATAATGTCCCCAAGATAAGTTACCCAGCCTAATTCTTATACTATAGACCATTTTGGCTATTGACTCGAACTTGATCCAATTTTATGTCTCCACATAAAGTCCAAGTATTCATACTATACCCATAGGTTCTTCGCTTATTGGATTTATAGAGTTATACTTAACAATTTATTTATTCAATAAAAAATTTACTTATTGGATAATGGATATGTTCATAACGTTTACATACCACGAGTTTTAGGACATAAAACCCGAAAACCATTACGTAACCTCAAGTGTACGAGTCAGTTTTAGTATAGTTGAATTGAGTATTGAGTGCCATCCTCGAGATTGGGTTTCTTGTTTTATTAAGTACCACAGTTACTCACAACTCATTTTATCTAGAGAACCAACTAAAAGAATAGAAAGCTAAATTACACTGCTTCTACTTTTAATTAAATGGAGAGGACATAATAAGAGCGTGCCTTAGATCGAATTTACATGCGTTGAGACAATACACTTTATTAACACAACGGACTAATCTATCATGTTGCAATCATAAGCTAGGATTAATCTAATGTTCGGCTTCCTATCTCGAGTACAACTAGTCTCTCACTAACATGCAAACTCAACCTCTCGGTCTATTACCCACACACTAGCAAGGCATTACAAAGTTCCCACTAATTTTCACCTCTTAGAAGACCTACTGTGATCTCATTCTTTCTCGAGGTCACGCAATCCCACTTGTCATCACGGTTCACAACAAATCCCCTAAAGATAACAATTCATGCTTCTATTATTAAACCCCACTATCACACAATGATTAAAAACAATATGCATTCGATATTCTAATCTAAATTTTACTTTCTCAAGCTAAAACTTAAATCAATGCATCAATTTAATCTTTGATCAAGAGATTAAAAGCCATGAGCATACAAATGCATGAATGAATCACAAAGAGATAAGAGAAATCCATAACATTAACAAAGCATAAAAAATGTCCCAAGGCGTTACCAAACAATCTAAAGCGGAGTCCCGCTACTCAAATCTACAATAAAAACAAAGACTCCCTCAAAAAGATACAAAATGAAACAAAATCTACAAAGGTCAAAGAAAACTCCCAAAGAAGTATGCCACACTCAATCCCATCATGAAGCCCACAATCCCGAGCCGCGAATCACTCCTGAGACTCCATGGGAAGCTCCTCTTTCACTAAAAATCGTGCTCCAAATCGTACCCTCTTTTCTCTCCAAATGACCTCCCGAAATCAGAATGAAAAATTAGCTTTTGAAGTTACATTATGTTCGTAGCGTTGAGACGTTAGAAGACAGCATCTTGACCTCGTCTTCTTCGGTCAAACAAGTGTGTAGTGCGGGCATCGCCTAGTGCGTACAAACACATAGCGTTGAGATACTAAAAGATAGCGTCCCGACGCTACTCTGCTGTTGGGAAAAAGAGTGTGTGGTCACTTACTACATTGAGATGTTGTATGCTAGCATCTAATTGTTGTGGCTTAATATGGAATGGCGAGCATGTTCTTCGGCGTTGAGACGCTGTTGAGTAGCGTCCCAATGCTATTATGTTTCTAGCGCTGTTCTTTGCAACGTTTGGTTATTGAGACATTGTTGATCAACGTCTCAACGCTACTCCCAAGGGTCAACATGTATTTTGGCCCTGCGTGCTAGGCACTGAACATCCAACTACAAACAGCACTCTATTCTAGGACAATACTCACTTTCCTTAAGTGGTTTAAGTGCAAAGGTGCCCTATGGGTGTCATAAGTGCCCCTGATTACTCACACAACTGGAAAGGAAGAGTATTACCATTTTCCATTTTTTCAAAACACAAAAACTAGACATGCATAAGATAAACTTAAACAAAACAACCACAATCTTTTTAGAGACTTCCTCAGAATAACAGTTCCCCTAAACACCTTAAACCTTCAGAACCTAGAAAAGAGGGCTACGTGCTCAATAAACAAGAAATTTCAAGAAGGATTTGAAATAACTCAGATAACCATGATGCTATCCCATTTCCACAACCACACACGACAAATCAGTCAAAGCAATATCATAGACTCTTCTCATGAACAACATGCATAGAGGAATTCCATAGTAATTCAACACATATCAATCTCAAATCAGAAAAATAAAAAAAATTAAGCTCAAAATCGCCCAAACTAATCAGGACTCACAAAGTACTACCCACACCCCAAAATTAAAGCATACATAGTTCTCAATGTATAAATCACTAGGCATGCAAGAAAATGAATAAAAATCAAGTGGATAATACTACCCTGATAGGAGAGAGAAGGTCCTAAATAGCACCCAAAATGATAGGAAGAAGGCATCCCAAAAGATCGAGGTTTAGTGTAGGGAACGAAATTTACTGGCACTCAACACCTACAAAAGAAAACAAAGAGAAAGATCAGGGAAAAGGTATAGAAAACATGGGTGGCCAATCCAGTTAACTAGCACCTAATCCGACCAAAAACAAAAACAAGAAAAAGTAAACATACTGATCGCGATCCACTACGATTTCGCAAGTGTACGAGCCAAATTGTAATATGAAACAATACTAAAGCCAAGAATCGCCCTTTGGGAATCAGGTTGTAAATTGTCTTAGTTTTAATCCATTGTTTCGATTTTATCTAGAGATTTGTAGGTTAGATTTAGTGATAAAATTAAAGGTAATGACACTAGAAGGTTGCACGCTTAGGGAGGAAAATTTCAAGATAAGAGAATCCTAGGGTGTTGGGTTCTTTTAAACTAATTTGACTTATTAAACAATTTTAGGTCTCTTTTAGATGCTAAAATCCTAGGCTTAGAGTTATAACAAATTAGGGTTTTCTTTCTCAAGTTTACTTAACCTCACATTCAATTAGCAATTCAATTTCTTGCAATTGGCAATTGTTAAGAAAATATGGCAATTGGATTGATTCTAAAATATGCCTCAATTTAAACCTACTACTTTCATGCATAAGTTTCAAAGGCCTAGCATTCGGGTTCTAAATATTGACATAGTTTTCCAAGCTAAATTAATAACACAAAAATCTATTCCACATTCTCATGGAAGAATATAAATGAATTACACAAATACTAGGAGAATTTAGCAAACAAAATTCAACCATAAAATAAACCGACACATCAAATTAAACTTAAAAAATCCAACACCCTAAGATTAAAAGGTTTTTAGCCACACATTGGCTCCAACACCTCTCAAATTTAGTTTTCAAAATAATAGCAAAAGTAAGGAAAAAAAGAACTCCCGGATTGTCTCGACGTCATCTCTTCCGTCAAGCCGCTTCACGTGCCGTTAATTTTCACTCATGAACACTTGGAATGGTTCTTCGTCGTTCAACATTTTGGAAATCGACCTTCTGCTCTCTCTCTCAGAATTTCCTCCCCCAAAAATGGCTCCGCTAAACCTAAAACATAAGTTTGCTTAAATAGCAATCGTCGTAGTGTCGAAACGCTATGTAATAGTGTTGAGACGCTGTGCTCCAGAATTAACATACTGCCGTCGTGCTTTTTTCAAGAAGAGGAGAAATATTCGAAGTAGCATCTCGATGCTACATCAAAATTTCACATTCTACCTTGGCCAATTAGTAGTAGCGATGAGACGTTACTACTCTAGCATCTCAACGCTAATCTCTTCTGCCTTTTGGTTACTATTTGGATATCTCAACGCTTGTCTTTAGTGTCGAGACGGTAATTCTCGGGTTGCTTCTTGATCTTTATCATAGATTTAGTCCATTTTTAGCTATTTGGCTCATTTTTCGCCCCAAACAACTTCAAATTCATTCTTTCTCTTGTAATGCTAGGTTCCTACAAAATTTCACGAATAAAAGCATCAAAGTACACTTATAAAATACAAAACTACTAAATTAAAGGTCCTAAAATTGCACTTTTTGAGTGCTACCACATACACCTTAGAGTAAGACTCTGTATTTGCTCCACAATATTAATCAAATTAATAATCGCTAATCCCTGACAATGGCACCAAAAACTTGATCATAGCATTACGTAACCGCATGTGTACGGGTCAGTTTTGTGTAGTGAAATTGAGTATCGAGTGTCGCCCTCGGGATTGGGTTTCTAGTTTCATTAAGGACTATAGTTATACACATCTCATTTTATCTAGGGAACCAACTAAAAGGATAGAAAGCTAAATTACACTACTCCTACTCCTAATTAAATAGAGGTGATATAAGGAGAACGTGCCTTAGACTGAATTTACATGCCTTAGGACAATACACTTAATTAACACAATGGACTAATCTATCATGTTGCAATAGTAAGCTAAGATTAATCTAATGTTCAACTTCCTCTCTCGAGCTTAGGTAGTCTCTTAATAACATGAATGTGGAGAAAAGAAAAGTTGAGAAGATAGTAGAGGAACTACCTTCACCGTCAGTTTTAGGGAAATCTTCCAACCTTATCCCCCTTATTCCTTACCCTCAATGTTTTCATAAAATAAAAATTGGATGCTTCGCTTTCCAAACCTTTAGAGATATTTAAGAAACTTCACATTAACATATGGTTTGCTGATGATTTGGAATAGATGTCGAACTATATGAGGTTCATGAAGGACATGCTATCAAGGAAGAAAAAGTTTCAACAATATGAGACCTTGATCTAACAAAGGAATGTAGTGCAATTTTGCAAAGGAGGTTTAACTATCCCTCGTACTATTGGTATTATGTTTGTTAAAGGTGCACTATGCGATTTGGGTGCTTTGATTAATTTGATGTATTTTCCTATCTATAGGAAATTAGATCTTTGGGAGGTGCAACCCATGATCATATCACTAAAACTGGTTGATCGTTCTCTGACGTCTCCACGAGGTATAGTAGATGATGTTTTAAATAAAGTTGGTAAATTCATATTTTCTTCAGATTTTGTAGTGTTAGACATGGAGGAAGATGGAAATGTAAAAATCATAATAGTACGACCATATTTTTGCCACCGGAAGGGCCTTGATCGATGTTCAACAAGGTAAGCTAACCCTGAGAGCGAATGATGAGGTAATCTTCAACATCTATAGGTTCATGAAATAGCGTGACGAGGTAAGTACATACCATAGGATGGATTTAGTTGATGAAACCATTGTCGAAATGATAGAATTGATATTATCTATTATTAATCTTGAGAAAAGCATTGGATTTTCATTGTGATAGCTAAGATATTCTTGATGATGATGTACAGTTTTATTATGGTACATTAGATCATATTATGTTTTCCATGTTGATAATGAATATATGCCATTGTTGCCTGCTAATGAGATTGAAACTATTGAACCACTTGCACTTTAATTGAAACAATTGGGCGCACACCAACGTTATTCTTTCTTAAGGGATTCTTCTCTTTACCCTACGAATATCTTTGTTGATTGAGTAAAGTAGAAGAAGAGAAGTTATTGAGAGTCTTGCGTTCGCATAGGTCTTTTTTAGGTTGGTCAATTAGTTATTTGAAAGGTATTAGTCTATCTTCTGTCATGCATAAAATTCTTACGGGAAATACCATTAGTCCTTGTGTCGAACACCCAATGAGACTTAATTCTACTTTGAAGGAGGTAGTTAAGGAAGAGGTGTTGAAAGTGTTGAATGCAAGTATTATTCATGCAATTTCTAACATCTCTTGGCTAATCCATGCGTAGATTGTGCCTAAAAAGGGTGGAATGATGGTATTTAAAAATGATAATGATGAATGTATTCCTACTAGGACAATAAGAAGCTGGCGTGTATGTATAAATTATAAGAAGCTTCGTAAGGCTACAAGGAACAATCATTTTCTTCTTCCTTTTATTGATCAGATGCTATATAGGTTTGATGGTTATCCTTACTACTACTTTCTTGATGGCTATTCAAGTTTCACAATCTGATCGCCATTGCTTCTGAGGATAAAGAGAAGACGACATATACATGTCCATATGGACGTATGCTTTCAGCAGAATGTCATTCGGATTGTGCAACACACCTACAACATTTCAGTGTTGCACGATGGCCATCTTCCACAACTTGATAGAGGAGATTAGGGAGGTTTATAAGGATGATTTCTTTGCTTTTGGTCCACCTTTCGATAATTGTTTATTTAATTTTTCTATAATGTTGTTGGTACCAAGATACAAACCTTGTCTTGAATTGGAGGAGTCATTTCATAGTTAAGGAAGGTATAGTTCTTAGCCACAACGCCTTATAGAAAGGCTTAGAGGTGGATCGAGCAAAAATTTATGCTATTGAACAACTTTGGCCTCTAGGGAATGTGAAGGGAGTTTGTAGTTTCTTAGAACATGCATAGTTTTATCGTCATTTTATTCATGATCTTTCTAAGATAACTAAACCACTGGGTAATCTACTTTAGAAAGACTGTTTTTCATTTTGATGATGCATGTTTGCTAGCTTTTAATGTATTAAAAGAGAAATGGACTTTTTCCCCTTTTATTGTTGTGTCTGATTGAAGTCAACCATTGGAAATGATTTGTGATGCGAGTGACTTGGTATTAGGTGCATTCTTAGGCCAATGTCGAAATTGTTTAGAGCTATTTTTATTCAAGTAGAACTCTAAATAGTGAACAGAAAAATCGCACTTCTACTTAAAATGAGATGCTTGCATTTGTCTATTCATTTGATAAGTTTAGGCCCCATTTACTTGGTTTTAAGGTATTGTTCATACTAATCATGCTAATCTTAAATTCGTGTTTAATAAAAAGGATCCTAAGCCCAAACTGATACGCTGGATTCTCTTATTGCAAAAGTTTGCTTTTTTACCATAAAGGGGAGGAAAGATTGTGAGAATGTGGTAGCTAACCACCTATCCAGAATTGAGAATATGAGCACTCACCAAACCCACCCGATTTGTTAAGATTTTTCTGATAAAAAAGTTGTATTAGTAGAGAATAATTTGTCTTGGTTTGCTGAATATGTTAACTATCTTGTGAATGTGTGCTACCACTAGACTCGAACTCTCTGTAAATGAAGAGATTCCTGCATGAGGCAAGATTCTATCTCAAGGACAACCCATTGTTGTTTAAAACTTGTTTTGACAATGTGATTTGAATGTGTGCCTCCATTAAGGACTCGACTAAAATAATTTATGAGGGACATTCCTCCCAATGGGGTGGTAATTTTGGACCAACTCGTATAGCAGCAAAGGTATTATAGTCTTTGTTTTATTTTCCTACTCTATTTAAAGATTGTTATACTTTTGTTAGGATGTGCGATAGCTGCCAACAGATAGGTAACATTTTTGGACACCATGAATTTCCCCCAACTCCTTCTGATGGTTATTTGTATATTTTGGTAGCTGTAGATTACGTTTCTAAGTGGGTAAATTCCATAGCCACTAGAAAGAATGATGCCCGTGTTGTTTTACATTTCTTGCAGAAGCATATTTTCACATGATTTGGCACTCCACAAGCAATTATCAGCAATGAAGGTTCGCACTTTTGTAATAAAAGTGTTGGATTCTCTCATTGCTAAATATGGGGTTAAGCATAAAGTATCTTTAGCATATCCTTCTGAAACTAATAGGCAAGCTAAAATTTGTAACAAGGAGATCAAACAAATTATATAGAAATGACCAGAACAATTGAGAAAGATTGGTCCCCAAAGCTCAGTGATGGATTATAGGCGTATCAGACAGCTTTTAAAACACCAATTAGGATATCTCCTTACAATATGTTGTTTGGAAAGGCTTACCACCTACTAGTGGAGTTGTGCGTCAAGGTTACTGGGCCATCAAGAAACTGAATTTTGATCTCAAGAAGGCAGGTGAGCACCATTTATTGTAGCTCAATGACATGGAGGAGTTTTGAAGTCAAGTGTATAAGAACACTAAGCTTTACAAGGAAAGAATTGCGAGATTGCACAATGAACAAATTTTGCAAAGGTTTTTCGTAACTAGTCAAAAAGTTCTTTTGTATAAATTGAGATTACATTTTATTTCAGGAAAGCCTAGATCGAAGAGTCTGATCCCTTCATGATTAAGAGGTGTCTCCATATGGAGCTTATGAGCTGCAAGCTAGTGATGGGTCAACATTCAAGGTGAATGGTCAAATCGTGAAACATTATTGTGGCGAAGAAAATCATGGTTGGAGGACATATTCTTAAAAGATCCAACCTGAATTTGATGTCCCATCGAGCTGAAAATGTTAAATCCAACGCTGTTTGTGTGGCAACACAAGTTTATTGGTTTCGTTAGTTCATTTTACTTAGTTTAGTTTTTGTTGTGTTTTACTCTCATGTATTCCTTTCGTATTCTTATCTTACAACAGCTGTATTCATCCTTGTACTCGTCGACATGCTTGTCGATTTCATGGACTACCTCACTCTCTAAGCCAATATTATTTACTCTCATTATGCATTGTCTTCTTTTTCATATTTCGGGGACAATGTATATATTTAAGTTTTGGGTGGGGTATACTGAGGAAGTTGTGTTGTTTAGCTTTAAGCTACTTGAATCATAGCATTTTGATGGGACTTCGAATTTCTAAGATGTTTTTAAAAAATTTTGGACCAATTCGAATGATTTGAGATTGTTTAGTGTTGAATTGCTATGAAACTTTGTGCTTGCTGCTATTTAGGGATGACCTATTATTTGTTCTAATGTGTATGTTGTGTTGCAATTATGAAACTAGGAAGGCATCTTTCTGATTCGAGTTATTTTAAATCGTTCATGGATTCTTCTATTTTGAGCATGTAGCCCACTTATTTACGGTCCTGAAGGTTTAAAGTGTTTTTAATGGAACTATAATTTAGTTGTCACCACGAAAGGTCATAGTACTAGTTAAGCGATCCTCTAGTATTATTGGTAGAAATGGTTCAAAATAATTTTTTAAAAAAAAATTACTCCTCCTTTCTTGATGTTTTAGTAATCAGAGGCATTCATGACACCCATCGTCTACTAATGCATGAGCGTACTGAAGGAAAGTGAGTAAGCTTAAGCATTGTTGTTGGATGCTTTGTTCGTATATGGATACATTTCTTCACCAATGTGGGTAAGCGAAAATGAAGGCTTGAGAGACTACTTTTCTGGAAAAGAAAAACGAGTTGAAAAAGAGAAAAAATGAAAATAATCAACCTATGTTTTTTCCCCACACTACTTTCGTTATGAGAAATTGTTTTCCACTACCTTAGAGCCATAGTAGAGGGCAATAGAAAAGGTTCTTTTGAATTCATTTCGAGCTTATAACAACAAAAATAAGAGGGATTACATGCGATGGATGAAAAGAATTGGCCTTAAAATCTATTGATGATAGAATGTGCTTTGAAAGTTTCTATTATTGTGCCCAATATATATTTAAAGCAATGAGCTTTAAGTCAAATGCATCCAAGTGTTGAGTTTCCTTATGCTCTTGTATTTTGTTTTTGCTCAAAAATAGCTGATCGCACCCAACAATGCGTAACCGTAAGTGTACGGATCAAGCGTAGTAATAACAGCCCAAGAGGCCAAGTATCGTCCTTAGGGAATCATGTTCTTTAATTTTTCTAATTATCAATTAATTATTTTGATTTTATCTAGGGGTCCCAACTTCATGCAACAATTTCTAAAATTAAAGAAAGCAATAGAAGATGCACAATATTGGTGAATAAATCGAGAGAAACAGAGGTTTTAGGGTGTTGGCTTGGTGAATGAAATATTTAGGCAATTAATTAACTCGTGTGATGCACTTTATTACACTTTTTTCTAGGTCTAAGGTTAATTAACTTGGGTTTTCCCCTATTGAGGTCCACCAACTCTCGCAATTAACTTCCTATTTGATTTCTTGCAACAATAATTTAAAAGCGGCACAAAGAAACCTATCCCAGACCTCATGAACATTCCTATCACTTTCGTGCACAGAAAAACTCACGTCTATTTTCCTTGGTCTAATTTTACTACCTTCTCTCTCCAGCAAGATAATAAAAATAGCATACATACATCCATTGACGAAGTCAATGCAGTTAAATTAAAGCAGGAAAATAGGAGAAAGAGTAATAAATTTCATTCTCACAAGAAAAGCAATAAATTCAAAATATTCATTACACTAACACCCTAAAACCTTTGAGTTTAGCTACTGAAATACATCATAAATAGCCGAGAAAAATCAATAAAATAAAGCATAAAGAGAGAGGGAAAAGAAAGATGGCACTCCCTAATGAAATCCATGTCGTTTTTTTCGTAAACAAGCTTCTCGAGGCATGGAAACTCGATCTCGAGCACTCTTAAGCCTCCCAAAAGCTCCAGAATAATTTTACACCCACAAAAAACCGAGCTCCCCAGCCTTAATGGCAAAAAGAAGCTTAAATACTGATTTTTTGATATCGTCGAGACACTAGAAGACGACGTCTCGATGCTGGTTCGAATAAATTTCCCAAAATGCGTATTTTGAGCTCGCGATAAAAAAAAAGGGCCGTCTCGATGTTGCCCATGTGCGGTAGGGGGTGCCAGGCACTGGCGCGTGTTGGGCAGGTGAGGCGCGCACCTACACGCACGTGTTGGGCTCCTTTGCAGCTTGTTCAACAGCATCAAGACACCACCATGCAACAATTTCATGGGATGCAACAACTTTATAAAAGATGCATCGTATTGGTGAATAAATCGAGAGAAACAGAGGTTTTAGGGTGTTGGCGTGGTGAATAAAATATTTAGCAATTAATTAACTCGTGGGATGCAATTTATTACACTTTTTCTAGGTCTAAGGTTAATTAACTCGGGTTTTCCCTTATCAAGGTCCACCAACTCTCGCAATTAACTCCCCATTCAATCTCCCGCAACAAGAATGTAAAAGTAGCATAAAGAAACCTATCCTGAACCTCACGAACTTTCCTATCACTCTCGTGCATGGAAAAACTCAAGTCTATTTTCCTTGGTCTAATTTTACTACCCTCTCTCCTGAGCAAGATAATAAAAACAACATACATACATTCATTGGCCAAGTGAATGCAATGAAATTAAAGCTGAAACATAGCAGAAAAAGTAATAAATTTCATTTCCAAAAGAAAAGCAATAAATTATAAATATTCATTACACCAACACCCTAAAACCTATGAGTTGAGCTACTGAAATACATTACAAATAGCCCAAAAGAATCATTAAGATAAAGCATAAACAGAGAGGGGAAAGAAATAGGGCACTCCCGAACGAAATCCACATCGTTTCTACAATAGACACTCTTCCTGAAGCACAGAAACTTGATCTCAAGCACACCCAAGCCTCCCAAAAGGTCCAGAAAAATTTCCCATGAACTTCTCTCTCAAATTCTATCGAAAGTCCCACCAAAAACGAAGCTGCCCAGCCATAATCGCTAAACAAGCTTAAATACTGATTTGTCGATAGTGTCGAGACGCTAGGAGACAGCGTCTCGATGCTGGTTCAAATAAATGTCCCAAAACGCGCGTTTTAAGCACATGGTCAAAAGAATGGTAGCATCGATACGCTAGTGACATCGTCGAGACGCTGCCCATGTGTGGCAAAGGGCCCAGGGAGCGCGCGCGTGTGTTGGGCAGGTGAGGCGAGTGCGTTGAGCACCTTTGCAGCTTGTTCAAAAGCGTCAAGATGCCCTTGAACAGTATCTCGACACTGTTCATCACCCCATGTGCTTTTCTGCAGAAATGGGCGTTGAGACACCCAATGATGGCGTTTCAACGCTGCCTCTCAGTTCTGCACTCATTTGGGCACCATTTCTTCGTTACTTGGCCGTTTTTGCTCATTTTGGGCCCGTTTTTCAACCTGGACCGACAAAGATCTTTATTTTTTCCTAGAAATACTTTGTTCCTACAAAAGAAACAATAAATGCATCAAAGTACACATGAAATTCCATAGAACATCGATTATTTAGGCACTAAAATAACACTTTTTGGAGTGCTATCAACTACCCAAACTTAGAGTTTTGCTAGTCCTAAGCAAAAATAAAACCAAACAAAAGATAGAACTTCAAAACTTGCATGATTAAGACTCCTAATTCAATGCTTAATGACATATAATGAGCCCAATGAGAGAGACGTTCTATCACATTCTATCAGAAAGAAAGTCGAAGGCCAAATTTTATCCTTCTATGTGTGTTTGTGTGTGAAAGTCCATCATATTCGAGTCCCTACAAGCCCGAAGTGCTTTTAATGAAGTTTTTTTTTTTTTTTTCTGAAGATGCCCCTACTCTGAAACTAAGTTAATCTTAAATGAGCACTTCTAGTTTGAGTGAGCTTTTCTTTCTTTTTCTTGCTTCTCTTCTTTTTCTTCACTTTTCTTCTTTCCTTTTCTTTTCTTTCTCTTTTTCTAGAAGGAAAGGTTGTATCACCTTCGTTTTGGCTTAACCCTGCTTCCTAGGCACTAAGATCCAACTACGAGCAATACAACAAACCCTTCTAATTTGCAAAAAGAGGAGCCTAATCAAGACGTGCTACCTTCGTTCTGGCTTACCCTTGCTTTCTAGGCGCTGAGTATCCAACTAGAAGCATCCCGTCTATCCTAAGCCAACACTCACTCTCCTTTAATGCTTTTAGGCACAGCAGGAAAAGCAATGTGACCTCTTTAGACTCTTTATTAAGCATAACACAATTTCTTTTCTTCTTTTTTTCAGCAAAAGCTACTTAACTTAGAAGCTCACTCTCCAATAACCAGCTCATTTTAAAGCATCCTAAGTTCAACCTCATTAAGGACACCCTAAACTTTCAGAACTCTAAACAGGGGACTACGAGCTCAAAAGACAAGGAATTCAAAGAGGGATTTTAGACATAACTCACATCAGAACTATGCATATTAATCTCCCTATTTCAACCCACAAACATGTCATAGCAAATCATAGAAACTCATAGTCCTCAGCATGCAAGAATCAAAAGTTCTACATTAAAGTACATAGTCAGGCGAACAATCAACCACATCATCCAATCAAATCGAAAACAATTATCCATAAATCCAACATATCATCATAAAACATCATAAAGCCACAATTTTCAAGAGTTCACCACACATCAAAAATCTAACCTATCAGCTTACAGTACTCAGGGCACCCCCACCCCAAACTTAAAAGCATACATTGTCCTCAATTTATGAACAAAAAGACAAAACAAGGAAAAGAGTTAGTATTGGCCTAGAGTACGGGATGATCCACTATACAACAAGCGTGTAGACTGAGTACAATTGTGCTTTGGCTCCTGAAAAAGAGAGATATGTGATATTCATGAGATCTGGGTAAACAACAACCTAAACACAACAAACTAAACAACAGCAGAAAAATAAAAACACTTGGGTTGCCTCGCAAGAAGCGCTTGGTTTAATGTCTCTAGCTAGATCAGACAACGAATACTCATTCTTTTATCACCATGTCCTAGATCCATCATGCCTCTTTCCCACATTTGTTCGTTACCCTGCAAAGCACATTCAAGAAGATATTCTCTTCTACTCTACTCACAATAGAAAATATGATAACATGAGTAGAAGAGTCAAGAAAAGCATAACGAAAATGCAGGGATATGGGTTTCAAATTCAAATCGGGAGGCTTAACAGTCAAATAATTTTCTCCTTATCAGCAGACAAAGAGAAGTTTTCAACATGCTGCACATTCTCATGAACATATTTCTCAGCATGGGACACATGCATGTTTTCATTTAAAACACCTAAACGACAACAAGTGGGGTTCAGTATGCATTTCCCCCTATCAGACATGTAGGCAATCTCAAAATTCACATTTGCATTGTGACCATTCTCAACAACCAACTTATGAAAAATACTTACCTCATGAAGGCTCTTAGAAGGTTGATAGATATCAAAGCTTACCTCCTCGTCATTCACCCTTAAGGTGATGTTACCTTGCTGGACGTCGATTAGGGCTCTTGCATTGGCCTAGAATCGTCTTTCTAGAATAATTGGCATCTCTGAGTCTTCTTCCATGTCTAAGACTATGAAATCTGCAGGAAAAATGAACTTGTCAACTTTAACTAACACATTCTCGATTATACCTTTCTAGAATGTCACCAATCAGTCAGCTAACTGAAGTCGGATGGTAGTTGCCTGTACTTGCCCCAAGCTCAGTTTCCTGAAAATAGGTAGAGGAATGATTTTAATTGATGCACCAAGATCACATAAAGCACGATTAATCTCTAAGCTACCAATAGTGCAAGGGATGGTAAAACTCCTTGGGTCCTTGAGTTTCTCGGGTAGCTTCTTTTGCAGTATGATACTGCATTGTTTTGTCAGGTCAACTTTCTCAAACTGTCCAAATCTTTTCTTTTTTAGCCAACACTTCTTTCATGAACTTTATGTAGTTCGACATTTGCTCTAGGGCATATGCAAAAGGAATGTTAATATGCAATCTCTTCAAAATATCTATGAATTTAGAGAATTTGTCATTCATGTTCTTATTTATGAAACGCTAAGGGTAAGGGACTCTACTCAAATCAAGAGGGAGGGAATTAGAATACTTCCCTGAGCTTGATGAATGCACTATGTCCTTCTTTCCCTCAACCACCTTCTCTTCAACCTTCTTTTCTTTCTCTTTCTTCTCAACAATCTTTTCTTCAACCTTCTCCTCAGGCTCTTTTTTCACTAGCTCATGTTTCTCATTTTTAGCTAAGGCCAGCCACTTCTCAACATAATAGCATTCACTATTCCCTAGGATTAACTTCAGTGGTACTAGGTGTCCCAATCATACTAAGAAGAAAGTAGATTGTGACTCCCCTGAGCAGTCATGCAACGGCAACACGCGTAGGTGTCACCCATCGGGCCAAGTTGAGGGTCAAGAGAGAAGTACCGTAATGTGACCAAGGAGGATGGTGCATCATCTAACACACCATAAGGATGTGCAGAGGAAGTCTAGTTGAGGCTCAAGTGGAAGAAGATGGAACAATGTTGTCGGCAGTGTCCGTGACAAGCTTAGTAGGGCCAGATGGGGCCCCGAACCATGCCCCTAGAAGTCGGGGTTGCATCATGAGTTTCGACGAGCCGCTCTAAAGTTAGAAGCATATGAGTAAGATATGCAGCCACGGCAGATTGCAGGTCAATTGAAGTTCGGACGTGTGGTCCACGCTGGCGAGTGACTCTTCGCCACATGTGATGTTCCTGGCAAAAATATCAAATAGGCCTCAAAATGTACTATAAAGGGGAGGCACAGTGTCAGCTCTCCACCATCTCTGGGCCCTGTGGCCTAAGTGAGCTACCCCATGGCACATACGTGTGTCATGGTGTGGGCAAGCGTTGCAAGACGCGTGTCTTGGGCGTCTTCCATCCACTACAACAAATATCACATTCTATAGCTTTTCAATATAGCATTTTTTTAAAAGTGCTATGAAAAAGATGAAAATAAAAAGGCGGATAAAATTATCTTAAAATTTCATGCCCGCTCAAATGTTACCATATGAGATTTCTCGTTCCCTCCTTTCCCCATTT
>JAOANK020227215.1:0-15969 GCA_026257165.2 Telfairia occidentalis
TTTAATTATAACACTTATAATTATTACACATGTATATTATATAGTCATGCTATCATATATTATATCAAATATATATATCAAAAAAACATGATGCATGAATATTCATAACATGCAACTATATAATATAACATTTATATTAAATAAAATACATGTAATAAACTTATCCTAATGTGGGATTTTAAAACTATATGACCTACAATATGCAACATAAAACATATACATCAAATGCATAATTAAATAGAAAAATGGGCCAAATTTTGGCACCCCTAAATTAATTACATTAATATAACTAATTTTTATTTATATAATTAATTATATAAAATAATTAATAATACATAATCAAATTAAATAAAACATAACTACAACACGTTCCCTCTACGTATGTTCAGTAACCGTAGCGTCTCGACCTTGTGAATCAGCGTCTCGACGCTAGATCTCCATTGTCGTAGCGTCTCAACGGTAGATCTAATTTATCATAGCGTCTTGACGTCAGACCTCCAAATTGTTGTAGCATCTCGACTCTAGCCCACGGTGTCTCGCGCTGACCCTTCTGCACCACAGCATTGAGCATGGCATCTCGATGCTGTGCTTGACGCTGCAGTGCAAAATGCTTCCTCTGTTTCATTTTCTAGCCATCTTGCTTCAATTTTTCAGCAACTCTCGCCAAATTCTCAAGACACATACTTACAGACTCGATAGCAGTAATTAAATGCCCAAAACACTGGGCCCTTACAACTTTAATGGCATTAAAGTAGTAAATCTAAGTGCCAAAATTCGTAAACATTTATTTGCAAACCAACATTCATAATGCAGTATAAACACCCACTTATTCTCTGAACTTTGGAACCAAATTCAACATTGAATGCATTAAACTTGGCTCTAATACCAATTGAAGGGATTGAATCCCTAGCGGAAGCGATTGAACGCTAATGCATTCAATTTCAAATTTGGGAAGAAACATGCATTTGGGAAACGTAAAAATATAGAGAGGGAAGTTTACCTTTGAAGAACTCTTTCTTCACGTAATTCTTCTAAATGATGTTTTATAGCAAATTGTATGCACGGACACTACCACTCGGATACACTTACTATTCTCTTGAATCAACACAAGCCTGATGGTGGGATCTCAATTTTGGTGAGGGGGAAGGGGAATTCTATATAAAAAATTCTCTCTGAGAATTGCTGAAGCAGCAGAACTTCTGTGTTCTAAACACTGAAGTTATAAAAGAGAGAGAGAGTGGAGAGGAGTTGCGTTAACTCCCCACTACCCACATATAAACCTTTTTTTTATTTAATAAAACAAAAATAATTAATTGATTATCTCATAATTAATTAATTATATAATATCCAAATTAATCACATTAAATGCATATCTCTCTATTTTAACCTATGGTTTCAATATGAATCCCATAGTATTTAGATGAATCTCATGCATATAAATATAATGTGAACATTATTCAATGACTTAAATTCTCACATATTATATGGTTCAATTATAAATCATATTTATAATTAATTATATATTATAATGTATCAATATACATTATACTATATTTGTTCCTTCAAAATATTTGAACAATTCAAACTATTCCCAAAATGTTATTTCTTGCATAATCCATAACGAGCTAGCAAGTGGACCTTATGGACCTATCAATTTGAAGCTCCAATGATACGAGATTAACTAATTAAACTCTTTAATTAATTTAATCAACATTCATTAACTGCCGGTCACTCCACTAAAGACTGACAGTTGCACTCTTTGCACTGTAGATATATTTCTGTGTCCATGGATTTAATCAATCAATAGCAAGTCGACCCTTCACAATTGCTTGTAATCACAGCTGGGTCAAATTATCGTTTTACCCTTGTGCTACTCTAACTCCTTAATTACCACCGATACCTCTAATGAATAATATAGTCATAGTCCAACTATGAGATAGACCCCCTCTCTGGCCAGTGAGAGGGTGAGACGCCTCATTGTTCAAGACCCGGTATCGGCTCTTAAGGGAGCAATTTCAAATGAGTGAATTCCAATCTTGTATAGTTGAGTTTCCAACTCCTTGTTCAAACAAATCTCCAAAAAGGTAGGCTTATTGAGTCGGCGTATCTGACCACTCTCACCCATACTAATCAAAGGATTGCCTTCACAGACAGGAGTTCACAATTGACTCAAGATTTAGGTCAAGTCACCTATGATCATCCTAGTGAAGTGCATGTCTCTTTCGGCAACAATGTTATACTAAGAGACGAATCACTCTACGGTCCTATCTTATACATGTCTCACATATATAGAATACCCCCACTCACATGTTTCCATATGAACGTTTAGAATCGAAACGTTTGTGACACTTTACAACACTTGTAACAATCACAAAGCGGGTCGTATCCGTAGTGTCACCAAGATTAGGTACCCAACTTTATCGATATACTACAGACCATTTACGTTATTCATTAAACATGACTCGCATGTATGTCTTCACATACAAGTTTAAGTTTCTCATAAAATAACCTTGGATGTTAGTTTATTGGATTGAGTTTATGCACACTAAATATCAAATAAAATAACTCTTATTTAATTAAATAAATAATGTGAATAAATTACAAGACCACGAAGGTTTAAGGCATCAACCCCAACATGGTAACATATGTTTCTTAAGAGAAATGAAGACAATGCCTCCTCCCGCTCCATTTCTTCGTGCTGCACCGTCAACGTACATGGTCCAAGGCTCTATGATTTCAACAAGAATATTTCTTCATTAGGCAGGTCTTCACATAGCTTCCAATTTGATGGAATTTGGTGACTGGCTAGGAAATCTGCCAATGCTTGTCCTTTCATGATCTTTTGTGGTATGTATACTAATATTGTTGGAGTATGATTGCCCATTCGGCCAGGCACCCTGAAATGATAGGTCTAGATATGACATATTTGATAGGATCGACTTTTGCCACTAAATGTATAGTAAAAGCTTGCATATAATGTCTTCACTTATCGATGGCAAAGAAGAGAGCGAGACACATTTTCTCGATTGGAGAGTAATTCAACTTAGATCCGATCAGAGTTCTACTCAAATAGTAGAGGGCTCGTTCCTTCTATTTTTCCCTTTCTTGTGCTAATAGTGCACCAAGCGATATTTCTTGTGCAACAATATAAAGTATTACTGGCTTTCCTTCTATAGGGGCACCAAAGACAAGAGGATTGAGTAAATATTTCTTTATATTTTTTATCGCATGCAAAATATGTTATCTTTAGGCTTAGTTTTAGCTAGTTTTGTTGTGTAATTTCTGAGCTTTTACAAGTTTATCTGTAAATTTGTAGGTACCGAGGGCATATTTTGATGAAAATATGAATTTGGAGCTATTCAAAAGAGTAAATTTAGTCAAGGAACGAGGAAACAAGGGCCAAAACACATGTTGTCCCAAGAGAGCAGCGTTTCAACGTCGCCATGGGCGTTTCAACGTCGAAACGTGGATCCCAGCCGTACGCTCGCCTGTGCGCACATTTGAATTAGACGAGAGTGTCTAGAAGCCAGCGTCGCAACGCTTCCACATGTGCGTGTGCCTTAGCAATACCGCATGGATGAAGAGAATGCGTTGATATGACGTCCATGGGTGTCTCAACCCCATAAGCTATCGCGCACGTGCGCACCTTTCTTGCCATCCATGAAGTAGAAGCTATCACTGTGTTTCAATGCTATGACTAAATGATATGCACCACATTTGTTTTGAGCTACTTAAGGGCAGCGTCGAGACACTGTCCCTAGCCTCTCGACACTGGAGACAGATTTAACTTTAAAAAATTTGATTTCAGGGAGGCCATTTGGCGAGAAGAATCTATGGTTTGGAGCTTGATTTTTTAGAGGAAGAGGAGCTTCCCATGGAGTCTGGAGCGATTCGAGGCTCGAAATTGCGGGCTTCATGACGAGAACAAGTGTGGCATGCATCTTTGGGAGTATTATTTACCCTCTGTAGATTTAGTTTCATTTTGTATCTTTTTGAGAAAGTTTCTGTTTTTATTGTGGATTTGAGTAGTAAGACTCCGCCTTCGAGTATTTTGTAATGCCTTGTGATGTTCTTTATGCTTTGTTAATGTTGTGAATTTTTCTTTGTTGTGATTCATTCATGAACTTATATGCTCAATGCTTTTAATCTCCTTATCAAAGATTAAATTGTGATTTAAGTTTTAGCTCGAGAGAGTAATATTTAGATTAGAATATCGAATGCATGACTATTGTAAATCATCGTGCGAAAGTGGGGGTTTACTAATAGAGGCATAAACCATTATCTCTAGGGAAATTATTTGTCAACCATGATGACAAGCGGATTGCTTTGAGCTCGAGAGAGGAAGAGATCATAATAGTTCTTCTAATGGGTAATAGTTAGTGGGAAGTTCATAATGTCTTGCTAGTGTGTGGATAACAGATCGAGAGGTTGAGTCTACATGTTAGTGAGAGACTAGCTGAGCTCGAGAGAGGAAGTCGAATGTTAGATTAGTTCTAGCTTATGATTGCAACATGATAGAATTATCTATTTGTTAATAAAGTGTATTGTCCGAAGCATGTAAATTCGGTTCTAAGGCACTCTCTCCATTTTTCACTTCCATTTAATTAGGAGTAGGAGTAATGTAATTTAACTATCTATCCTTTTATTCGATTCCCTAGATAAAATGAGGTGTGAGTAATTGTGGTACTTAATCAAACTAGAAACCCAATCCCGCGGACAACACTCGATACTCAATTCCACTATGCTAAAACTGACCCATACACTAGCGATTACGCGATGCTGGGATCAACTTTCAAAAGTGTTCTGACATGCTTCATCTTACTTGAAGTTCCGTTTTTCCTCATTAATCTTTGAAAAGGTTGACATTAGCTAGCTAAGTTGAAAATGAATTTTCTAATGTAGGTCAAACGACCTTGGAGACTTCTTAGCTCGTGCAAATTTTTGGGCATTTTTTGAACAACATCAATTTTAGATTGATCGATTTCAATTCCTCGATGTCTTACAATGAAACCAAAGAACTTATCGGAAGTCACGCCAAATACACACTTAAGAGGGTGCATCTTTAGCTGATATTTTTTCAAGCGATCAAAAACTACTTTTAGGTCTTCCAAGTGATTTTACTATCTCTTGGACTTGACCACGAGATCATCAACATAGTGTTCAACATGTTTATCAAGCATATCGTCAAAGACCTTTTGCATTGCCCGTTGATAAGTGGCACCAACATTTTTCAGTCCTAAATGCCATCATCTCCTTTTCTTCAAGAGCCATTTGGTTTTGGTTCTAACATGACAATCCATCCATAAAAGATCGTTGACTTTCTCATCTTCACAATCCATCTAATGATGCTTCATGCTCCATAGTAGCGTCAACTATGATTTCGATAATGAGTAATCAAAAACATCTTTTGGACATGCGTTGTTCAGATTGCGAAAGTCAACGCAAATGCAAAGTTGCCCATTCTTTTTTCTAACAGGAATAATATTTGTTATCCACATCGGATATTTAACTTCATGGATGAACCTTGCCTCTATCAATTTATTGACTTCAACTTCAATCAGAGGGATCAATTCTTGTGCTTGAACATTGTTGAGCTTGCTTGATTGGTCGATACCCTTGTTTAATTGCGAGTTGGTGGACAACTACCTTTGGATCCGATCCTGGCATTTCCCTGTATGACCAAGCAAAAATGTTTTTATACGAAGTAAGTAGGCTCATATGCGCTGCTTCTTCATCCCTAATGAGTGATACACTTATGAAAGTTGGACGCAGCTCTTCTGCGGTGCCAAGATTAATTTCCTTAAGGTCATCAATTATTGACTAACTGCCATGTTCTAATGAAAATGGTGCTTCTTCTGCATCTTCTTTGGGCATTTCAGGGTTTAATGTTTCTTCTACAATGATATGGCAGTAGAGAACCGTGTCTTCTTCATCACTTAGGCTCTCCTCTATCGACCTTGTGATAATGACATCGTGTTGTTTTACTTTCAAAGGACCATCTGTATTAATGGAAACAAACATATTTCTATTCATTTGCAAGGGAATGATACTGTGAATTTCTTCACTAGCAACTTCGTTGAAAACTGTGTTTCTATGTTGCCGATGATTAAAAACTATTATGAAAGATTGTTCTTTATTTCTCTTGTGGTCACACTTAATCTTGTTAAAGCTGACAGTCATATGGTAGATGTTGCAGAGGTTAAACACACGTTCTTTTCCTCTTCATGAGGCATACTTAGCCTTTGAAAATTTGAAGGTCATGCTAAGCTTTCTTCTTTGGTTGTGGCCACACTTAGCCTTTGATTAGCTGAAGATCGTATGGAGCTAAAAGTTCAGCATTGATTTTCCTATTCTGTTGTGGTTGCACTTAGCCTTCAGAAAGCTGAGGATCGTGTAACTGAAGGTCTAATGCGACTAAACGCAGAAGTCCTGTGGTTTAAGCCATTCTTACCTCTGTCAGGATCCTCAACTTCTTCTACCGTGATATGAAGCGTGTCTGCGACCTTTGCTTTTCCCTTTCTAGTTATGCAAACTAGCTCAAGAGTTCTGTATCTAAGCCCAGCTCTTGAGCCAAGTATGGCATAACCCTCTCTTTAAAGCTTCTTCTATGTTGGGGAAAGCTTGGGTCCATTATCATAGATCTTTAAATTTTGAACTCAATATGAGTCGTGAAGTTATAACCTACTTTTGTTAGAAGTTTATATGTCTTAGGGTCGAATCCATCTTTTGTTCTTCTTTATGAAAAAATTGTTTTCATTTGCCCATTTTTTGATCTCTTTGATATCTTGTTTCATTATCTTTGTGAGAGGTGTGCTGAAACTTTCCTTTAGAATTTCAATGTCACCAATTGTTAAGTTTCTTTAACATTCTGCAAACGGTGATTCACCCTTGTTGCGTCGAGATTAGGGGACATAGCGCAGAACAGAAGAATTTGCCCTGTTGGGTTTGGTATTTTTGACGTCTTAGATTTCTTTTGGCTAAGAGACATTTCATTTTCTCGGCTGTTAGAAGCATTAATTTATTCAACCAACTCTAAATTTATGCTTGTTGGTTATTGAGGTTTGTTACAACCTTTGATCAAAGGAATTTCTATTGGGATAGTTTCTTCTATATAATCGATTTTCATGTAAAACTTTGCATATGAAAAATGAGACTCAGTCTTTGAAAATGAATTTGTATCAGCGTCAACCTTCTTAATGTCATCTTGATAAAATTTAAAGCATTGGTACAGCGTGGAAGTTACAACTCTGTTTTCATGAATCCAAGAGCGAACTAATAATAATTTGTAGGTGGTCTTAGAGTCTATAATGGAAAACAGAATGTTGGCCTTTAAGTCCCCAATGATAAGCTTTAGTCGAATCGTACCAATTGCTCGCTATCCGCCTTGGTTGAAACCTTGAATCACCAATTTGCTATTTGATAGTTCGTCCATTGAAATACCTATCTGGTTTATCGTCAACTTGGGCATTATGTTGACAGCTGAACCATCATCAATAAGAATTCGACTAACATTTTGTTCCTAGATGTATCTTGTGACAAACAAATGCCTATTATGAGGCTTTGAACCTAAACAGGTCTTCTTCATTAAAGCCTATAGACACATTGCATGAAACATATGTATGGGTGGTCAAAGCATTAGAATCTTCTAGTGCTTCGATAAGGGTGTTTTTAGTTTCTTGAGGGAGTGACAACAAATCATTTATGCTAGAAGAGGATAGATCTTCTAGCTTTGATATCGCTTTTGATGAGTTTGAAGGAGCACCATCACTTTCTATCATGTTGATCACGTTACATGTTAAAGTTTCATTGATCTCTTCTTGACTATATACGAGAAAAGTTATTGGGAAGAATTCTTCTAAAGTTATCGGATTTCAAGGTTGGGCAAGATCTTCACTTTCTTCCACGATTGGCTTAGGATTCCTCGCGTTCGTCTTCCCTGTTTTTCTTTGAGACTGATTTTCCTTTTGTGGTCTCGAAATAAACAAGATTCCTTCTTAGCAAGATTTGGCTTTCATCTTTTTCTCCAAGTCACAAGTGTCCAGCGTTCATCTTCAATTTCCTCTTTCTTTTCTTTGAGGTCTTTTCTTTAGTCCTTTTGTTGAGATTGAACCACAATAGGTTTGAAGAACCAAAACTGGATCAAGCTAACCTTTCGACCATAATGTAAGACTGTCAATGAAAGGACCGGACGAGTCATTACAGTGGCATGGTTTGCTTAAGCTATTTTGTTGAGATCCAACTCGATCTTTCTTTCTTGAGCTAACTTCAGGATTAGCTTTTTTAACACAAAAAATTTTTCTACTGGATGACTGACGACTGAGTGATACTTATAGTAGTTGGGGGTCATTTATTTTTCCCAACTCTTTTGGTCGTTTGCATTCAGAGAGTTTAATAAGGTGTTTTTCCAGTAGCTGCTCTAACATGTCAGGAATGTCAGAGTTTGGAAAAGGGTAGACTTTCTTTTGTCTTCCTCCAAGAGTTAAACTACTTCTCTCACTTCCATCTTGTCGTTTCTCCATTTTCTTTTCCTTTCATTTTGATGAAAATTTTAGAGGGGTTATGTTAACAACCATAGATTCTTTAAAGGTGAGGGTATTATGCCCTGCAAGATCTAAAGAAGTCCCCAGTGTATGCCTTAGATGCACATTTCAATAGCAGACAGTTCAGTAAGTTAGTCGTTATTTGGTGTTTGTAAGCTACATCATGCTGACAGTTCTCTTTGTGCTATAAAAATGATTTAGGAATTCTCTTTCAAACTGCTCCCAGTTGTCAATTATCTCAGGTTCTATATTCCTATACAAATCAAAAGTATTTCCTTTCAGTGCTAGGACAAATTACTTGATTAGCAGGTCTCTTCGAGTCCCAGCGTTTTCATATGATTCAACAAAGGGAGCAATGTGCTACTTAGGATTACCCTTTCCGTCAAACTGCTAAAACTTTGGGGGCTGGTATCTGGTAGGCAACCTCAAGTTGTCAATTCTCTTAGTGTATGGTTTGGAATATGTGAGAGAATTTAGAGTAGGTCTGCCATACTGAGCTCTGATGGAACTCATAATCATATCTTATAGCTGTTGTACAGACAATGACGCAATTGAAGGTGAATGTTGTAGTTGACCTTTTTGCATGACAGCCTTCCCTTTGTCATTAATTTTAATAGCATGTGCCTAGCTTGATTCAATAGCATCTCGACTCTCGATTTAATTCATCAAAGAGGCGATTTCATACTCTCTTTCTTCAATCACTTTCATCAACATGTTGACTTTTTTTTTCCAATTCAGCCATTCGTTCTTCACCAATATCTACATCAGCCATCATGAAATTCTTAACATGAGGATCTGATGTGTTCTTTGATTGGTCAGAGGATGAGGTGGACTTCAAGGAATTTTTGTTCGGAGAAACTTCACCTCTAAGTTTGTCTGACATTCGCGTCCATATATGGCTTGCAAATAGGAATTTGTTCTTCTGGTTGTTGAGTCCCCTTGGTTAAACGACCACGTGTAACCAACCCTGTGAAGGAAGAACACCTTTCGATGGGACACATGTGACGAACACCTTTCGATGGGACAAATGTGACGTCCTAGAGAGGTGCAATTGTGATATTCTTACACGTGTGAACCCATGAGGGCATGATGTACAATTTTCTATCTAATGCTATTTTAGAGCAAGGAAGCACAGAAGTTAAGGGGGGCACTACAAGTAAAGGGAAGAAGAGAAGAAATCCTCTCGAAAGAAGGAAGGATATCCAGTTGCAACTTCTGTTGTCGTCTACGCCTCAGCACCTTTTATTGTTGTATTGAGTTCCTTTTATTCCTACTGATTATTTCATTTCAGTATTGTTAAGCGTATAGTTGTATTTACTCTTCTCTTTGTTTCAACATAAATGCATTTTGATTCTATTAGTATGAGTTGTAGCTAATTTCCTTGTGGGTAGTTGATGATGGTTGAATTTAGCTAAAACTATGTTGTGGTCGATTCTGAAAAATGAGAAATGCTTTACTCTTATTCTTTTCTTATTAGCCCATTGTAGTCATAGACTTCCCAGTCGGCCGCCAATAGTTCTAGCTAGCTAGTGTGTTTGCTAACAAGAAGGCAGTAGTTTATTCTAGATGAAAAGATACAGTAGATGTGAGAAAACCTCACTTCATAGACTCTAGACATAATGAAGAAGTTGTAAAACAAGAGGGTAATGTTCTAATAACCTCGAATCTGAAGTTAGACATAAATAGGATTCACAATTTAGTATATTATGCTCGACAGAGTGAATATACAGATTAAACCCATTTACAGAGTGAGCTATCTTATTTCCAGAAAAGCCTGCAGTATTGTGTCGCTTAACCTAGCAAAATATCATCAACTACCCCTTTTTATTAATTGTTTGCCACTCTTAAGCTTTTAATCAAGTTGGTTATATTTTTTCTTACGCTAAACTCATTTGAAATATTTGCCTCCTCTCTCTTTTTCTTGCATCAACACACCATTCATGCTAGTTTTTAATTGATTAAGATTTGGGTAAGTGAGAGTCATTGTCAAAAACAGTCTTTGTGGATCAATATCCTGGAATACTCTAGTATTACTTGAACAATTGCTTATACTTTAGCATTCTTTGTCTTCATTTTTAGTATTATTCTGCATTGCTGGAGCATATTTGTCGCATTCCTATGAAGACAACAAACGCACAACATTTGTTTTAAGCAACTTAAGGGACAACATCTGGATGATGTGGACAAATTCAACTTTAAAAGGTCATTTTCTATTCGATTTTGGGAAGGCCATTTGGAGAGAAGAAGCTACGGCTTGGAGCTCGATTTTTTAGAGGAAGAGAAGCGTCCCATGGAGTCTGGAGCAATCTGATGCTCGAAATTGCGAGCTTCAAGACGAGAATGAGTGTGGCATGCATCTTTGGGAGTTTTCTTTATCTTTTGTAGATTTAGTTTCATTTTGTATCTTTTTTAGGGAGTCTTTGTTTTTATTGTGAACTTGAGTAGTAGGACAACATCTCAGACTTTTTTGTAACGCCTTGTGACCTTATTTATGTTTTGTTAATGTGGTGGATTTTTCTTTTCTCGTTGTGATTCATTCATGCACTTGTATGTTTTGCTTTTAATCTCTTGATCAAAGATTAAATTGATGTATTGATTTAAGTTTTAGCTCGAGAGAGTAAAATTTAGATTAGAATATCGAATGCATGATTGTTATAAACCGTTATCTCTAGAGGAATTATTTGTGAACCGTGGTGACAAGCGGATTGCCCTGAGCTCGAGAGAGGAAGGGATCATAATAGTTCTAAAGAGCGATTGTTAGTGGGAAATTCGTAATGCCTTGCTAGTGTATGGGTAATAGACCGAGAGGTTGAGTCTACATGCTAGTGAGAGACTAGCTGAGGTTGAGAGAGGAAGTTAAACGTTAGATTAGTCCCATCTTATGATTGCAGCATGTTAGAATTGTCTATTTGGTAATATAGTCACCTTGTAACAATATATCGCTTTTGGATTAGCTTTTTTAACACAACATTTTTCAACCGAATGACTAAGGACTCGGTGATACGTATAGCAGTTGGGGTCATTTACTTTTTCCAACTCTTTTGGTTGTTTGCATTCGGGGATTTCAATAGAGCGTTTTTCCAGTAGCTGCTCTAACATGTCAAGAATGTCAGAGTTTGGAAAAGGGTAGAATTTCTCTTGTCTTTCTTTTAGAGTTTAGAGTTAAATGACATCTCTCATTCTCATCTTGTCGTTTCTCTATTTTCTTTTCCTTTCCGTTTGATAAAAATATTAGAGGAGTTGTGTTAACAACCATAGATTCTTTTGTAGCACCTTTGAAGGCTTCTTGGTGCTTGTTACTTCTTTCTTTTCCTTCTTTACATCTGAGACTAATAAGTCCTTATTTCCTCTAGCAGCAATACTTAGCTCCATGTCATGAGCACGTGTCACTAATTCTTTGAAGGTGCGGGGCAATATGCCCTACAGCATATAAAAAATTCCCTAGTGCATGCCTTGGATGCACATTTCAACAACATACAATTCAGTAAGTTGGCCCTTGTAGTCAAGACTCAGAGCTTTTCAATGATTGATGTAGTCGACGACAAGGTGGCCCTTTTGTTGCTTGATGTTTGTAGCTTCATCATGCTGACAATTCATGGTGCTGTAAAAGTGATTAAGGAATTCTCTTTCAAACTGCTTCCAGTTGTCAATTGTCTCAAGTTCTATATTGGTATACCAATTGATCAAGCCCAACAAAGCGTCACTGCAAGTGTACGGGTCGATCGTAGTAAGAACGGCCCAAGAGGCCGAGTATCGTCCTCAGGCAATTGTGTTCTTTAATTTTTCTAGTTATCAACTAATTCTTTCGTTTTTATCTAGGGGTCTTAACTTCATGCAATAATTTCTATAATTAAAGAAAGCAATAAAAGATGCACAATATTGGTGAATAAATCTATAGAACAAGAGGTTCTAGAGTGTTCGCTTGGTGAATGGAATATTTAGGCAATTAATTATCTCGTGGGATGTAATTTATTACACTTTCTCTAGGTCTAAGGTTAATTAACTCGAGTTTTCCCCATAGAGGTTGACCAACTCTCGCAATTAACTCCATATTTGATCTCTCGCAACAAGAATTTAAAAGCGGCATAAAGAGACCTATCCCAGACCTCACGAACTTTCCTATCACTCTCATGCACAGCAAAACTCACATCTATTTTCCTTAGTCTAATTTTACTACCTTCTCTCTCGAGCAAGATACTAAAACCAGTATACATACATCCATTGGCCAAGCGAATACAGTTAAAAATAAATCTGGAAATAGCAGAAAAATTAATAAATTTCATTCCCACAAGAAAAACAATAAATCCTAACTATCCATTACACCAACACTCTAAAACCTATGAAATTAGCTACTGGAATCCATAAAAAACACCCTAGAAAATCAGTATAAATGTGCATAAGCAAAGAGGAGAAAGAAATAGGTCACTCCCTGATGAAATCCATGTCATTTCCACCATAGATATGCTTCTCGAGGTGGGGAAACCTAATCCCGAGAACTCCCAAGTCTCCCCAAAGCTCCAGAATAAATGCCCATGGATTTCTCCCTCGAGTTCTGTTGAAAATCCCACAAAAAATCGAGATGTCCAGCCGTAATCGCAAAAATAAGACTTTATACTGATCTGCCGATAGCGTGAAAATGCTATAAGAAAGCATCTCGACGTTGGTCCTAAGTCAACAAGTCAAAGCACGCGTTTCGGATTGAGCGGTCAAAAATTAGCAGCGTCAAGACATTGTGGACAGCGTCTCGATGTTGCCCATGTGCAGTAGAGGGAGCGCATGGTTGCATGAGGAGGCGCAGCGCTGGTGTCTTTGGAAGTTTTTTCCAACAGCGTATCGACGTTGTTCATCATCCCGCGCCTTTTTCTGCATAAATGGGCATTATGACACCCATTCATGGCGTCTCAACGCTGCCTCTCGGGTCTGCACTCATTTGGGCCCGATTTCTTCATTAATTAGCCATTTTTGCTTATCTTGGGCCTATTTTTCAACCCAAACCGACCTAAATCTTTAGTTTCACCTCAAAATACTCGGTTCCTACAAAATCAACAATAATTGCATCAAAGTACACGTAAAATCCCACAAAACCTTTATAATTTAGGCACTCAAATAGCACTTTTTAGAGTTCTATCAACTACCCCAAACTTAGAGTCTTGCTAGTCCCGAGCAAAATTAAATCTATCAAAGAATAGAACTTCAATGCTTCTACGATTAAGAGTCCTAACTCAATGCTTAATGACACATAATGAGCACAATAAGAGAGATGTTCTAGCACATTCTATCAGCAAGAAAATCGAAGGTCAAATCTTATCTTTTCTTGTGTGTGTGTGTGTGCAAGTCCTTCCCATTCGATGCCCTACAAGCACGAGGTGCTTTTAATGAAATTTTACTCAAGATGCCCTTACTCTGAAACTAAGTTAATCTCAAGTGTGTAAATCTAACATAAGTGAGCTTTTTCTTTCTTTTTCTTATTTCACTTTTTCTTTTTTAATCATCATGTTTTTTCTTATGTCATTTTCTTTTTCTTTTCTTTGTGCTAGAAGGAAAGGTTGCATCACCTTCGTTCGGGCTTACCCTCGCTTCCTAGGTGCTGAGCATCCAACTACGAGCAATACAACAATCCTTTCTTATTTACCAAAAGAGGAGCCTAATCATGACGCGCTACCTTCATTCTAGCTTACCCCCGCTTCCTAGGCACTCAGTATCAACTACGAGCAACCCGTTTATCTTAGGACAACACTCACTCTCCTTCAGTGCTTTTAGGCACAACAGGAAAGGCAGAGTGACCTCTTTAGACTCTTTATTACGCACAACATTTTTTTTCTTTTCTATAATCTCTCTTTTTCTTTTCTCAGCAAAAACTACTTAACTTAGAAACTCACTCTCCAACAACTAGCCCATTTTAAAGCATCCTAAGTTCAACCTCATTAACGACACCCTAAGCCTTCAGAACTCTAAACAGGGGACTACGTACTCAGAATACAGGGAATTCAAAGAGGAATTTCAGACTTAACTCACATTAGCAGTATGCATACTAATCTCCCTATTTCAACTCACGTACATGTTACAGCAAATCATAGAAACTCATAGTCCTCAGTATGCAATAATCAAAAGTTCTACATTAAGGGATACAGTCAGACGAATACTCAATCATGTCATTCACTAAAATCGAAAAAATTTAACCATAAATTCAGCAAAACATCAGAAAACACTGCAAATTTCAGGAGTTCAGCACACATCAATAATCTAACCTATCAGCACGCATCAATAATCTAGCCTATTAGCACACAGTACTCTGGACACCCCCCACCCAAACTTAAAAACATGCATTGTCCTCAATGTATGAACAAAACAAGACAAAGCAAAGAAAGGAATCAGTACTGGCCTGGAGTAAAGGAAGGTCCACTATGCGACAGGCTCGTGGACTGAGTACGATCATGCTAGGACTCCTGAAAAAGATGGAAGATATGTGCAAAATTCGTGAGATCTTGGCAAACAACAACTAACAACACAAACTGAACAAAGAAGAAAACAAAATGCTTGGGTTGCCTCCCAAGAAGCGCGTAGTTTAACGTCTCTAGCTAGACAAGACATCTAATACTCGTTCTTTTATCACCATGTCCTAGATCCAACGTTCCTCCTTCCCACACTCGTTCTTCACCCTACAAAGCACATGCAAGAAAGTATTCTCTTCTACTGTACTCACAGTGGTAGGAATAATAATATGCGTAGAAAAGTCAAGAAAAGCATATCGCAAATGCAAGGGTAGGGGTTTCAAATTCAAATCGGGAGGCTTGACATTCAAACTACGTTTCTCATCATCAGCAGGCAAAGAAAAATTTTCAACATGATGATCCACAGCAGACAAAGAAGGATGCATATTCATATGAACAGATTTCTCATTGGGGGAAGCATGCATAATTTCATTTAAAGCACCTAAACTACCACAAGTGTTGTTCAGTATGCATTTCCCCTTTCCAGATACATTATAGACTTCAGATTTCACATTCGCATTATAGTCATTCTTAACATCCAACTTATAACAAATACTTACCTTAGGAGGGTTCTTAGGAGTTCGATAGATGTCAAAACTTACCTCCTCGTCATTCACCCTTAAGGTGAGATTACCTTGTTGGACGTCAATTAAGACCTTGCCAGTGGCCAAGAATGGTCTTCCCAAGATAATGGGCATCTTAGAGTCTTCTTCCATATCTAAGACTATGAAATCTGTAGGAAAAAAGAACTTGTCAACTTTAACTAACACATCCTCTATTATACCTTTCGGGTATGTCACCGATCGATTAGCTAACTGAAGTCGGATGATCATCGGCTGTACTTGCCCGAAGTTCAATTTCCTAAAAATGGACAGAGGCATGAGATTAATAGAGGCACCAAGATCACACAAAACACGATTAATCTCTAAGCTACCAAT
>JAOANK020227706.1:0-29048 GCA_026257165.2 Telfairia occidentalis
AATGAAATAACTCTTATTTTATTAAATAAATAATTTAAATAAAATTACAAGACCACGATGGTTTAGGGCATCAACCCCAACAAGGAAGTGGCTAGACTCAACTGAAACTTGGATCACCTCACCACTATGGTACAAAGGATGGATTCAAGGCTCCATTCCATGGAGCAGATAAAATCCAAAGTTCCCTTGAGACCACAAAGGAGGGAACAAAGAGGAATTTAACAAACTCCTCCACAAAAAATGGAGAAGCGCCAGGAGAAGAGGAAAAGCCTTTAATTCCTTACATTCCATGGCGCTACCCACCCCAAGGAGTACCTTCAATGGAAGGTTCAAGGCCAAGCATACTTTGAAAGCCACTACTTGAGTGAGGAAAGGAAAGGTACATATTATTGTGTCTCACTTTAAAGACTATGTTCTCACTTTGTTGGACATATTGTTGTCTTATAGGCATAGAAACCAATTGCCAAGGATTGAGACATGGTGTGAACTTAAGAAGATCATGAATGCACACTTTGTTCCCAAGGAGTATGCCAAATTGAACAAATTTAAGCAAGGAGACCAAGATGTGAAATCCTACCACCTCAAATTCCTAACTCTAATGAAAGAACTTGGTCCTTATGAAGAGGATGAAGCACTCATGAACCGGTTCTTCAATGGGCTTAGAGAAGACATTGCCAAAAAGAGTTGCACTTCAACCTTGCAACACTTTGAGAGAAATGTTGCACTTAACTCTCTAGGTTGAAAGGAGACTAGTTAGGCAGAGTTCAACGTATGATATTTTTAGCCATAAAATTAATGATCATGTTGTTGGGTTAGAAAATATGGGACGTAGAAAAACATTGCTTGCTAGTTCCACCTTTACATGTCATGATGTTGTGCCTACTACTTCTTTTGTGCATAACATTCATAAAGAAGCATGTGTAGAATTGAATGTGATAGGAAAAGAAACTAAACCAATCAAGCATGTTCATGTTCAAGAAAGAATCAACAGGGGTGAAGATAATGATGTGTTGCTACCTATTGATGCATCATTGCACCATATCTTACCATCTAATCATGTATTTTCATGTGAAGAACACTTACATATTTCCACTATAGAGAGCCTAGAAGTGCATGAACCTAATGCTATTCCTTCTATTGTGCTTCTATATCATGATGAATTAAGTGTTAATCCATGTAATGCATCAAATGAATCTAGTTCCAAGCACTTAAAGATTGAATTGCTTGGCCATAACTTGCATGATAATCAACATAGTGATAAAAAAGAAAAGCTTAATGTTAGGTTTTTAAGGTCCATGTTAACACACTGACAAAACACCACATTATTGAGATTTCGAAACTAAAGAGTGTTATCAAATGGGAGAACTTAAGCCATGCATGCCTAGTCTTATTCACGAACTTTTGCAAGAAATTAAAGTTTTTCTTATCAAGAAAGATGCAAGGAATTGGAGATGCCATTAGGTGGAGCCAACCATTTGTCCAATAGTTGCAAGGATGAAACTTACAAAAACACAAACTTTGACCTCTCATGACTACAAGATGTTGGGTTTTTATGTCCTAAAACTCATAGCATGTAAACGTTGTAAATATATTTTATTATCAATAAAGTAGTTATTGAAGTTATTTAATAAAGTTGTTATTGAATTAAATATAACTCTATAAATCCAATAAACTAAGAACCCATGGATATACTATGAGTACTTGAACTTTATGTGGAGACATAAAGGTGGATCGGGTTTAAGTGAATAGCCAAAACGGTCTATAGTATAAGGATTAGGCTGGGTACCTTCTCTTGAGACACTATGGGACGCGACCCGCTTTGTATATGATACAAATGATGTGATCCTGAATCGTTTTCATGTGGAGACATGCGAGTGGGGGCATCCTATGCAATGAGTTTGCATAAGACTGGACCGCGAAATAGTCACTGTTTCTTTATAACACCGTGTACTGAAAACACTGACTAATTTCAAACTGATGACCTAGGTAACTCGATCTTAATCCTGAGCTAACTATGAATTCTTGTTTATTCGGGATTATCCTTAGATCTTCATGGGTGAGAGAGGCTTAACAACGCTTGTTCAATAGGCCTCCCATTTCAAAGGTAAGACTGGATAGATAGCTGGGGACATAGTCCTGCAAGATGAAATTCACTCCTACCCGACTTTAAGGGATAGTAGAGAGGTTGTTCCCTTAAGTGCTGATTCTAGGTCTTGAACAAGGGGCCCCACCCCTCTCATTGGCCCGAGAGGGAATCGGTTTGGTGGTTGGACTACAAACCAGTTGTTCATTAGAGGGTCAGTGGTACTTAAAGAATAAGAGGTAACTCAAGGGTAAAACAAGAATTTGACCTAGCTGAGATTACAAACAACCTGTGAAGGGTCGACTTACTGATTATGGTTATATCAAATGGACAAAAATATATCTATAGTGAGGAGAATGCAATGATGAGCTTTAGTGGAGTGACCCGTTAGTTAACAAATGTTGGTTAGCTAGGTTAAACCAGCTAATCTCAGATCGTTGGAGCTCATGATCTATAGGTCCATTCGGACCCTCGGCTAGCTTACATCAGATAAAAGCTTAGAACAAGGTGGTGAATGAATTTGAAGTGTTAAAATTCGGTTAGGGAGTGTACGATAAATATATGTGATATATTTAACCTCATGACGTTTGATTACGAATTAAACGATCAAAGAGAGTTGAAAATAAAGTTTAAATAAGATTTAAATGTTATATATATGAATAGAGATTCATATTCGCAAAAATAGTTTTTTTTGAAAAATTGGGATCCGTGGCAAAATAATATTATTTTAATATTGGATATTAAAATAATTAAATTAAAAATAGTTTTTTAATTTAAGTTTTTGTTTTTAATTTGATTTATTAAATTAAATTAAAAAGGAAAAAAAGAGGAAAAAAAGGAAAAATGAGAAAAATGAAAGAAAATGGAAATGCGCGATTTTCCATTTTCCTTCATTATTTTTCACCATATTTTGCCACCTTTTTGCAAATGATACCTCACCTTATGGAGTGTCAATTTAGGGTGACGTTGTTGTGCATGAAATCTTCTATAAAAGGGGATCATTTTCGTGCACAAAAGAGATGATGAAGGTCTTCATTTAGCTCCCAAATTGGTTGATGTTCATGTGTTGAACAAATGTCAACCTTCACCTATTTCCTCCCAAATTCACCACAAGCAAGGATCCCTCCATCCGTTCTAAGGCTGGAGAATAGCTTAAAAGACTCTAGTGGTGGTCCGAGAGGTGTTTGTGTTCAAATTCAAGGAGAAACCAAGGAGAATTTGTGCATCAAAGGTATGTGTTCTAAAACTCTGGTTTTTCCTCTTAAAAGAATGATTTCATCCATTTAATTGAGCTTATTTGAGTGCAATTGATCCTATTCCGTTGTGCTAGCATGTATGTACATCCTTCACAAGAGTAGTCTACAAGGTACGTTAAAGTTAACTCATCCTAGACATTACTAATATAATTACTTTTCTTTACAATATAGGCTTGGATTCGAGGTCAAATCCCTTTCAAGAGGGAGAGGATGATATGCTTCAAGTAAGAACACATCTAGCCACGAGAGTTCAACAAAGAGGAAGGAGGACAAGAATAGAAAGAAGGTACAAAATAACTTGAAAGATCCAAAGATGAAGACTCTTTTTTTATAGGTTAATTTAGGGGTTCTTTAGGGTTTAAAGCCTAAGTTAGTGTTTCCTTGCTTTTATTGTTGTAACCTTCTTTTGGACTTGATGTATAATTTATTTAATAGCTCTTAGACCCAAGTTTAAGGTTATGTAACTTTATTTTGCCATTTTTGGAAAAAGAAACCCCATAAATATTGTAATATTTTAGTTTGGGTGTAGTTTAAGTCTTTTTCCCTTTTACTTTTAGCTGGAGGTAAAGATGCCTATAAATAGACAACTCCTTGTTCATTTGAGATAGACTTTGATATAAAAATTAGCCTTTGAGCTTTTTCTTTGCTCCCAAAACCATGAGAGCTTGGTGCACTTAATCTTGTTGCACAAACCCCTTAGAAACATTCAAGTTTAGGTTGGTCACCAAACTTGTGGAGTGTTTCACTTTGAATTAAGAATAACTATCAATCCAAAGCCTTGACCTTCAAGGTAAGTCCATTTTTGTTTCCCTTAGGTGATTCTTAGTGTGTATGCTAGGTGTTACCGTGTGTGATTAGGAGGTGCTTGTTTATACAAGGGTTGCCTAAGCCGCTTGTGGTAGGGTTGAGCATATCACAGGCATTCTTCTCCATCTCGGTCGCTAGAATTGCAGCCACCTTCTGGTGCTCCTCGCAATGCCATGCCTGCCCACGCTCGCCCCTTTTTGTGTTCACAGTCTCTAGTGAAATGCAACCATAAGAGTAGAGTAACGAATGTAAAAGCACGCTTGTACACGACCAACATGCGTAAAAAACATTACAAGGTGCTAGCAATATAAAAAGAAGGGAAGAAATCATAGAGTAAGGAACCAACCTAGTGACTTCGACCGTTGTAGCATGTAGCACCCGACAAGGGTTGTCGGACCTTGGGCCATGACTATTGATGATGTACTGAGGCATGTGGATCATCGAATCACAGATAGAATGGCGTGCATCTGATGAGACATTCGATTTGGATGCTGAGTAGGGGCCAACTGAACAAAACACGCGACCTTAAGGGATTCCAAACTCTTAGTCGAGCCACCTCTATCTCTTAAAGAAGGCGTCTCAATCGTCTCACCCACCTAGAGTGTTGGGATTTATGCTCTAAGCTCGTGACGTCATGTAAACTATAGTGATATAAATAAAATGAACTTAAATATTATTTGTGCAGCTCGTGACGTCATGTAAACTGCTTTAAGGCAAAGCCTAATGTTGGGTATGTGCGATGATTGATAAGACCATACAAAGTCATGTGCAAGTGTACATAGTCTGCAGCAAATGATAAGTATTTATATTGTCTCCACAAAGATTAGTGATAGATTTTGAACTATCTTGACTTAACCTCTCAGTGAATTCAAAGAATAACAAAAGATAATTATTTTATGAATTTTTATAACTAATGCTGGAATAAATTAAATGATAGAATAAACAGAATGCTTTTGCATTTGAAACGATGAGAATAAATGGGTTTGAATTAAGGTAACATGTTATTTTTCTTAAAGCAAAATGCTTAAATGAAAGAATTGGAGGATCGAATCACACAAAAATAGTCTTAGAATCTTCCCAGATCTCCTAATTATCTTAAGTTAATTCTCATTAACCTATTGTTTTTATGCATTAAGTAAGTGATTATCCTTAACCTCCCCTTTTAGAAAATAACTAACCTAATCCAGAGGCTAATGTGTTTTAAAAGCAATCTACTCCGCATATTTTCTCCCGAAACATAGAGAAGCTATTTATGCGTGTTGACTAGATAGACATAAACATTAACAATCAAAACACTTATAAAACGATTCAATCTGACAAGCTTTACTTCAAATCCTAAATCAATTCAACAACATCTCCCTTAATCCTCACCCAATGGTGATTAGTTCATGCTAAAATAAATAAAAGACAGCAACAAAAAATCATAAACAATAAACGAGTTCATAATGAAAGAAAACTATAAAGAATTGCAGAAATTAGTTGCTCCATGAAAACTGTTGCAAGAATCGCTTCTTCTGCTTCAGCCATCAATGGTGTTTATGCCTTCTACTCTAAGGGAATTCAGAATGTAATAGCAGCGGTAGATGAACTTTTTGCGAAAAAAGGACTTGAAAATTATAAAAACTCTCTAAAAGAAATTTAATTAGCTGAACTCTTCTAATTGACGACCTCCTTTTCTATTTATAGGGTTTTTGTTGTGATTAGGAAACCTATTAGGTTAAATCACCCACGTGGCTCGCATCTAACGCTTGATTAATTCTGCGACAGAAATATTTGTTTCCATATTTGAAATTTTCGTTATCTTTCCGCGGATCCTCTGTGTTCATTTTGCTCCAGAATTGATTGATCAATAATTCTGCTAAAATAATGCTCCATCATTTATATGTTAAACAAAATATCCATAATTAGTAGTAATAAACCTTAAATTACTTATATTTCATTCAAATGATGACATAAATAGAATGATGCAACAATATGAAGGTCTCAAAAGTCCTATATGTAAAACAAAGATAATTCAAGCAATTATTTCATAATCCAAAGACAATTTACTTCAATAAAGGGATGAAATAAAGCTTAAAAGACTCCTAATTCGAGAGTTATCAAATCCCCAAACTTGAACTATTGCTTGTCCTCAAGTAATGCTTTAGAGTTCTGATAGATAAAAAAGATTGCTCTGGCAACCAAAATCCTGTAGCAGAATTAGATAAACAATTCAATGAAAGACTATCAAACTATCTCACATATCTTTCAGATGAATCCCTTATATTCTCTTCACCTTTTTGCACATGCCACAAATTTCATTTATTATAAAAACCCTAACTCTTAGTTAGCTAATTTCTAAGTCATCAACTCTATTGTGCAATCCCTCAATTAGATTCTTATCCTATTCCCTTATCTATCTTGTATTTGGATCCCCTATATATTAGTTTATAGAATTGCTCATAGAATGCTCTCTCAAAGGATTTTTCACACAGCAAAGATTTTGTTCCTTTTAAGTCATAGCCATTTTCAAGACTCAACACTTATCAAGAATTTCATTCATATTCTTGGTAGCCACATTTCTGTTCTAAAAATACAGTAACATTCAGGCAACACTCATCCTTCATAATTCCTTTTTTCTAATTTTTTTTAATATTTAACTTCCTTTTAATTTTTTGGAAGAAAATAGGTGTCTAAAGGGTGAGAAGTGTACTACCAAAAATTGAGAAATGCACATTTACATTGTTCACAATAAATTGGATTCAATAAGGTTAAAAAAGAAAAGGCCCAAAGGGACTCAACATCCCCAAACTTAAAATGTGCATTGTCCCCAATGCGCTGGACAATAAAGGTGAAGGGTGGAATCCCCAAACTTGGTCTAAAGAATCTTGGGCAAGTTTGATCGGCAAACAAAATAATCCTCTAATTGCTGGAGCGAAGTTTTCTCAAGGATCACCAGACTAAAAGCAGTTTCTTAAGACTAGGAAAAATATGTGGTTTTAGTTGTGCATAAAAAGTTTGAGTCAATAAGTTTTCAAACCTATGAAGTAGAAACTACGACTCTCATACTAGTTAAATTTTGTCTCTCGCTGAAAGGTTTATCAGATTCTACTAATGCTGGATCAAAAGTTTTGCTCAGAACAATTAAGTTGAACCGAATACTAAGAACAGATCAATTCAGCTAAAAAATTCATTAACCCAACCAAAATAGATTTCATTTAATAGAGGCATTGGGTTAAAAAATATAAGGAGAGAGTGGTTAAACATGAAGCAGCATAGATTATCTTTTTCAAAAATATAACCAAAGAAGCAAGATAATTTACTGACATAAACAATTAAAAAAAAGAGAATTTAGAGAAAAGAGAAAGCCAACATCCCTTGCAGTCATTGGTATTTAAAAAAACTTGATTTTGCGATTCTGCAGCCTCACACTACCGAAGGTGGTAGTGTAGCTGAGTATGCTCTTCAACTTGCGCCTGTTTAGATTGATCAAGTTCTGCAGTAGAACGTGATTTCTTCTTCCTAGTTCTTGCTTTTTGCCTCTGGTCTTGGTGGCCATGATTTTGTAAAGAAAGTTTTCTGTAAAATTGATTTTCTTCGAATAAACTATTCCAACAGATTTATTTCTGACGTAATCACCCTGGCGAATCTTCTGAAGTCTGATATTTGGATATTCAAAAATTCAAATAAATGAATATTTCAAATATATTTTCTCATTCTTTCATCCTCAAATCCCGTGAATTCTTTTCATAATTAACTGCAAAATAATAATTTCATTTGAATTACAGATAATTATGAAAAATTAAAATTGAAGTTGGATTTTATTTTTGAATCTGAAATAAATAATTAATCGCAGCCCACTGCGTTATCGCAAGTGCACAGGTCAAATTATAATATAAAGCGGTCTAAGAGAGCTTTGGGAATTGGGTTATTACTTTACTTAGTACCAAAATAATAATTGTCAAATTTTATCTAGGAAATTGAACAGTCATGCAACAAGTCTAATATAGAAAGCAAATAAAATAAGAATGCTAATAAAATCGTAAGAAAGAAGAAAATCAAGGGACAAGTTTTTCTAGGGTTTTTGGCGTTGTAAAATGGTACCAAATTAACTATTTAACTAAACTCGAGAGATGCATTAAATTACTAATTTTCTAAGTCTAAGGTTTATAAACTTGGGTTTCCCCCTCTCGAGGTCCACGACCCTTACAAACAACTCTCTATTCGATATCTCTCAATAAGAATTTGAAAGTGGCAAAAAATAACCTATTATGGAGCTCACACGTGCCCCTATCAATTTTGCACTTAGAGAAACATGTGTCTAATTTACGACCCTTTCTCGCGAGCAAGACAGTAAATACAGTAGTAATACATTCATTGGCTAAATAAATGCAAGCATTAAGGGCTGGAACTTAGAAGAAAACAGTAAATAATGCATTCAAGAGTTCAATATTAGAATTAAGTGTCCATAAAACAATTCAACACCCTAAAACAAATGGGTTTAGCTAAAAAATACATCATCAAAATCAACTTGGAACAACCCAATACAACAAATTACAAAAGAATAAAGTGGGAAAAGAAAACTTCTGGGCTGATTCTTCCCCATCTCCAACTCCGAACCGATTCTCGTGCTCGTGATTTTCACCCCCGAATACTAGCAAAGCTTCACAATCAGCCCCAACATGAATGCCCATTGAAACCGAGGCTTTCACCTCAAAAATCGCATTGAAAACGATCCCCAAAATTGAACTCCTTTTTAATTTCGCGAAAAGCAACATATATAATCCCAAGCGGTAGCGTCAAGGACTAGCGTTGAGACACTGCCCTTTAATATTACAAACCTGCCACCATGTATTTGTAAAACGAAAGAGAAAATTTTTGTAGCCTCTCAATGCTACTTCGTGAATTTCAAATTTATCTTCTCCTAATGTGAATAGAATTGGGATGCTAGAATCCTAGCATCTCAACGCTATAGCTTCTGTCCTTCTCTTTACTATTTGGGTGTCTCAATGCTCTCTTTTGGCTTTGAGATGCTATGCTCTCGAGTTTTGGCTCTTTTTGACATATCTCCTTCGTTCCTTAACTGCATTTTCTCTTCTTAGCTCATTTTCAACCCGAACAACACAAAATCTATATTTTTATCTCCAAATGCTCGGTTCCTATAAATTCAATAAATAAGGCATCAAAGTACACAATTTAACCCACAAAACTACTAAATTTAAGGCTCTAAAATAGCACTTTTAGAATGCTATCAACTACCCCAAACATAGAGTTTTGCTAGTCTAGAGCAAAAATAAAGCACAAGAATATAAGAGAACTTCAATGCTAGAATGCTTTAGACTCCTAATTCAATGCGCAATGACATGTAATAAGCACAATAAAAGAAACGTTCATACACATTCTATTAGTAAAAAAGTAGAAGGCCAATTCTCATCCTCTCTTGTGTGTGTGTGTTCAAGCCCACTCTATTCTAGTCCTTACAAGCTTGGAATTCCTTTAATGAGGTTTTTCCTAAGTTTCCCCTACTTTGACACTAAATCATTTTCAAATGAAGACTTATAACTTTAGGTAGCCTAAGGAAACTTCTTTTTCTTTCTTTTTCATTGCTTTTCTTCGTTTTTGCTCTTTTTTTTTTCTTTTTTTTTTCCTTTCTTTTGCTAGAAGGGAAGGTTGTATCACCTTCGTTATGGCTTACCCCCACTTCCCACGTCCTGAGTATCCAACTACGAGCAATATAGCAAACCCTTCCATTTTCCTAAAAGAGGAGGCTAGTCAAGACGTCCTACCTTCGTTCTGGCTTATCCCCACTTCCTAGGGGTTAGATATCAAACTACGAGTAACCCGCCTATCCTAGGACAATACTCAATTTTTTTCATTACTTTTAGGCTCAACAGGAAAGGCAGAGTAACATCTTTCGACTCTTTTTTTAGCACATCACTTTTTTTTAGCATAAACTGCTTAACTTAGAAGTTCACTATCCAATAATTTGACCATTTTGAGACATCCAACGTCTAATCTCATTAATGACATTCTAAGCCTTCAGAACTCTAACCAGGAGGACTACATGCTCAAAAATACAAGAGAATCAAAGAAGGATTTCAAACATACCTCACATCAGAAATATACATACTAATCTCCCAATTTCAACTCACATACACATCACAGGAAATCATGGAGAATCATAGTTCTCAACATACAAGCATGGAAAATTCTACTTTTCAACATTTAGTCAGGTGATAAACCATTCATTCTACTCAATCAAATCAAAAAAATTAATCCATTATCTAAATCAATCTCAATCAACAATATATTCAAGAGCTTAGCACACAATTCACATGTAATATATCCTAGCAGCACAAAATACTCAGGACACCCCACCTCAAACTTAAAATCATACATTGTCCTTAATGTATGAATAAGAAAAGATAAAGCACAAAAGTAAATGGTACTGGCCTAGAGGGTGAGACAGTCCACAACATGACATGGAAGTAGATTGAGTACGGTTGTGCTATAGCTTCGGAAAACAGAGGACAAGAAATAGAAATTCAAGGAACAACTGGGCTCACAAAAACAACAAACTAATAAGCAAAAAACAAAAGGAAGGGAAAAAGGGTTGGGTTGCCTCCCAAGAAGTGCTTGATTTAACTTCCTTAGCTGGATGGGACATCAAATCATTGATCTTTTACCACCATGTCCTGTATCCATCAAGCCTCCTTCCTGCATTCATTCTTAATCCTACGAAGCACATTAAAGAAAATGTTTTCTTTTGCCTTACTCACACTAGCAGGTAAAACAACACGAGTAGACGAATCATAAAAAACGTATCTAAAATATGTAGGTAGGGGTTTCAATTTTATATCAGGAGGCTTATCATGCTCGAGCTTTCTATCATCATGCAAAACAATCCTAGAATGATCTATACTATGTCCAACAGATACAAAGTTCGAAACATGAATAGAAACAAGAGTACGAATGGCATAGTCAACCTCATGCATTTTGTTTAAGCTACCATAACGAAATTTTAGCATGCTATTGTTTTCATTCATAGCAGAAGAGACCACAGAACAATCAGACTTATACTCAATAGCAGGCTTATCTAAATTTTCTACTTTATAGCACATACTAACCTCAACAGGGTGTTTAGTGGACCTATAGATATCGAACTTTACCTCGTTGTCGCCCACCCTCAAGGTTAGCTTATCTTGTTGCACGTCAATCAGGGCTCTTCCTGTGGCCAGAAATGGTCTTCCAAGGATTATGGTGACCTCGACATCTTCCTCCATGTCAAGTAGCACAAAGTGAATTTGTCGACCTTGACAAGAATGTCCTCCACTATTCCTCGAGGGCGAGTGATGGACCGATTTGCCTACTGCAGCGATATTGCGGTGGGTTGCATCTCATCCAAATTTAGTCTTTTGTAAACAGATAGAGGCACTAATTTGATCGAAGCTCCTAAATAAGACGAAGCACGATTTACAAAAAGACTGCTTATAGTGTAGGGAATAGTAAAACTCCCTGCATCCTTTAAGTTCTCGAGCAACTTCTTTTGTATGATCGCGCTGTATTCCTATGTTAGATTCACCATCTCATATTACTCAAACATCTACTTGAAAGCCATGATCTTCTTTAGAAACTTCACATAGTTGGGCATTTGTTCAAGCGCATCAGCAAAAGGTATGTTTATGTGCAGTTTCTTAAAGATCTCTGAAATATTAGTAAATTGAGCATCGAGTTTCCGTTTCCTAAAATATTGAGGGTAGGGGATGGCATTAAGAATAACAGGGATAAAATCATAATACTTCCCTGATGATGACAGTTTGAGTGCTTTCCTCGATGTCTCCTCAACCTTCTCTTCAGTCTCACATGCCTCTTTTTTGGTGTTCAAGCTTTTCTAGTGTTCTACCATTCCTCAATGTTATGTAATTACATTGCTCCCTCAAGTTTACCTCAGTATTGCTCGGGAACTTGCCTTTTTGCATAGTATTAAGAGTGTTGGCGATCGACCGATTTGAATCTTCGTATTCTTTTGGGCCTTTTCTTGGTTGTCCACCTTGTTCTCCAAGTTGGAAGTCCAGTTTCTAGACTCCGTGATAAATGTAGCTAACATGTCTTCCAAAGATGATTTTCTCTCAGGTGGCTATTGTGAGGTAGAAGCAAGACTTGGAGGATTCAAAAATTGTTTGTTAGTGTAAGATAAATTTTCATTGTTTCGAATACCTGGATAGTAATGGGTGGGCAGTGGGTTCCGTTGGACTACAAATTGGTTCTGCTGGGCTCCTTGAAATCCATACTTCTTGTTCACGTAGTTGGCTTGCTTCAACTGAATTTTTCTAAATAGGTTATGAATGGCATGCCGCCATGGATGCAATCGACTAAGGCTTTCTATGCATAGTCAGATTATTCAGGCGTTAGTCAATGTAGCCACTTGTGTCTTAAGAGTGCTTACCTCATCGACATTATGAAGTCTAGGGACTCGAGCAGCTAATGTCTCTATAGGCCAGTGGCAACTCGTGGCAGCCATATCCTCAAGTATTGTGTGGGCCACCTGTACAGTTTTTAAAAATAGCGAGCAACCTGCAACTGCATCCAAAATTGATCTAGTAGCACCAGTTAAACCATCATAAAAGAACAGGATCTGAAGCCAATTAGGAAAACCGTGTTGAGGGAACTTTTATAAGAGGTCTTTATAACGCTCCTATGCATCGAACAACTGCTCTGTCTCATGTTGTCTGAAAGCACCGATTTTCGGTCTGATATTCTGAGCTTTTGCTGGTGGAAAATATTTGTTCAAAAATACTCGAGCAAACTCATCCCGCGTATTTATGCTCTCAGCAGGTAGTGTCTCCAGCCAACCTTCGAACGATCCTGTGTTGAGAAAGGAAATAAGGGTAAGCGAATGGAATTAGTTGAAACACCACTGATCTTAACAGTACTATATATTTTCCAGGAATGATCGTATATGTTTGTGAGGGTATTCAGTGGGTTGTCCTCTCAAGGCACTCTCTCGAGCCATCTAGATCAATCATAGCTTAAGCTAAAAATTATTGACTTCCAATGGTGCATGTGCTATCCCGAGCTGAGCTATAGGAACTGAATGTTAGAAATAATCTTTGATTGACTACGCAGCTCCCTATTGCTCATCCATGTTCACATGCTCTACCTTGTTCTCTATCAAATTCCTCATGAATGTTCTATCTATTTTTGGATAAAAGAGAATAGGGTTAACTTCTCTAGCACGGTGCATGCACCAAACACAAACAAAACAAAAATAATATACACCCTACTGTAAAACTGACAACATTCTTTCAATATAAATAGATATAAAAACACTGATCCCCGACAATGGTGATAAAAGCTTGATTGCAACCCACTACTTTACCACAAGTGTAGGGGTCAAATTGTAATATAAAACGGTCTAATAGACCGAGTATCACCCTCTAGGAATCAGTTAATTACTCTACTTAGTACCAAAATAATAGTTGTCAAATTTTATCTAGAAAAATGAACGGTCATGCAACAAGTCTAATCTATAAAGCAAATAAAATGAGAACGCTAATGGGCATGTAAGAAAGAAGAAAATCAACGGACAAGTAGTTTTAGGGTGTTGGAGTTGTAAAATGGCACAATTAACTATTTAACTAAACTCGAGAGGTGCATTAAATTACTAATTTTCTAAGTTTAAGGTTTATAAACTCGAGCTTCCCCCTCTCGAGGTCCATTGACTCTCACAAACAACTCCCGATTCGATATCTCGCAATAAGAATTTGAAAGTAGCAAAACATAACCTATTATGACCTAACGTGCCCCTATAACTTTCGCACCTAGAGAAACATGTGTCAAAATCCTATTGTTTAATTTACGATCCTCTCTCATGAGCAAGATAGTAAATACAGTAGTACTACATTCATTGGCTAAATAAACGAGCGTTATAGGCTAGAATTTAGAAGAAAACCTTAAACAATGCATTCAATAGTTCAATATTATAATTAAGTGTCCATAAAACAGTTCAACACCCTAAAACTAATGAGTTTAGCTAAAATACATCATCAAAATCAACTTGAAACAACCTAATACAGTAGATTACATAATAATAAAGAGGGAAAAGAATACTCTTGGGTTGATTCTTTCTTGTTTCCAGCTTCGAAGCAACTCCCGTGCTCATGATTTTTACCCCCAAACACTAGCAAAGCTTCCTAATCAGCCCTAGCATGAATGCCCACTGAAATCTGGGTTTGCACCTCGAAAATCGCACTGAAAACGTTTGCCAAAGTTGAACTTCTGATTAATTTCACGAAAAGCAACATATATAGTCATAGATAGTAGTGTCGAGATGCTAGGGACTAGCATTGAGACACTGCTCTTTAATATTACAATCTGCCATCGCCTATTTGTAAAACGGAGGAGAAAATTTTCGTAGCATCGCAACACTGCAAAAAAGTGTCTTGACATTACTTCGTGAATTTCGAATTTGTCTTCTCCTGATGTGAATGGCGTTGAGATGCTATAATACCAGTGTCTCAACACTATAGCTTTTGTCCTTCTCTTTACTATTTGGATGTTTCAATGCCCTCCTTTGGCATTGAGACGTTATGCTCTCAGGTTTTGGCTCTTTTTGACAGATCTTCTTCATTCCTTAGCTGAATTTACTCTTCTTAGGCTCGTTTTTAAACTCAAACAACACAAAACATATTTTTTTCTCCTAATGCTCAGTTCCTACAAATTCAATAAGTAAAGCATCAAAGTACACAATTCAACCAACACAACTACTAAATTTAAGGCCCTAAAATAGCACTTTTAGAGTGCTATCAATAAGTGCTATCAATAATGTGCGAATAAAATCCTCATATCAAATATAATTTTCAAATTCAAAAGAAAATTCAAAATTCAAATGGAAATTACTTTGCAAATTCCAAAAGATTCAGAATAAAATAAACACAAATCCTACAAAAACAAATCTAACCTAAAAACAAATAAGTCAACTTTAAAATAAAATATTCCTAAAATAAAACAAATGAAAAAAAATTCAAAAGTTTAAGTTTTGAGTTGTACAACAACACTTGTTGACATTTCTCAAAATTCTTAGGAATCAATTTCCTATCATGCCATACTTTAGTTTTCTACTTATAGATGTTAACAATCTCATAGAAAAATGAAATGCTCTTCTAATTCATTTAACTGTAGAAATCTTAATGCTCCATTCGCTATGGTGTCAAAATTCAGATTCTTTAGAGCCTAAAAAGCCTTGTGCTCTAGTTCTAGAGGCAAATGACACGCCTTGTCATAGACTAACCTGTAAGGAGATATTGCTAAAGGTGTCTTAAATGCAGTTCTGTAAGCATAAAGAACGTCTGGTAATCTAAAAGACCAGTCTTTCTTAGTTGGGTTAACAACCTTCTCTAGGATTCCCTTAATCTCCCTATTGGAAACTTCAGCTTGACCATTGGCTTGTGGGTGATAAGGTGTGGACACTCTGTGCTTAGCACCATACTTTGCTAATAAATTACTTAGGGTCCTATTAATAAAATGAGATCCCTCGTCACTTATTAGAGCATGTGGAGTTCCAAAACGAGTAAAGATATTCTTCCAAAGGAATTCGAAAACTGTTTTAGCATTATTTTGGGCACAAGCAATTACCTATACCCATTTTAATACATATGCAACAGCTAACAAAATGTAAGAGTTACCGTTTGATGGGGGAAAAAGGTCCCATAAAATCAATTCTCCATACGTCAAATAACACTATTTTTAAAATGAAAGTTAGTGGCATCTCATCCTTGACTCCGAGATTTCTTTTCCTTTGGCACTAATCACATGTCTTGCTGAATAAATAAGCATCTCTGAACATTGATGGCCAAAAGTAACCTGATTGCTATGCTTTAGCTATGGTCCTTTGCTTTCCAAAGTGTCTTCCATATGGTGTTGTGTGATAATGCTCTATAATATCTAAAACTTCTAATTGAGAAACGCACCTTCGTACTATCCCATCAGCACGGTATTTGTAGATAAATGGATCATCCCAGAATAGAAGCGCACATTATGAATAAATTTCTTTAGCTATTGCTTCATCAATTCTGAAGGTAATAAACCTGCAGCTAAATAATTAGCAATATCTGCAAACCATGGTAATTCAACATCTGTAATTTGAGCTATCGTAAAAAATTGCTCATCTGAGAAGCAGTCTCAGATCTCTAGTTGTTGCAACATTTCTTTTGTTTGCTCAACTCTAAACAGATGATATGCAACATAGTTCTTCAAACTTTTCTTATCTTTACTCTCCAAGTAAAACTCTTACAATAGAAGCACACATCTAATATGTCTTGGCTTTGCATTATTCTTTGCCAATAGGTAGCCTATTGTTGCATTATCAGTAAAAATAATAACCTTAGAACCTACCAGATATGATCTAAATTTTTCAAAAGCAAAACTACTGCTAAAAGCTCATTCTCTATAGTTGTGTTTTATTTAAAGTTTACTAGTGTAATAAATCAGATGAATGATCTTGTCATGCTTCTGTCTCAGCATTGCTCCAACAACATAATCGCTTGCATCACACATTAATGTGAAAGGTAAACTCCAATTGGGTGATGAAATGATTGGAGTAGTGATCAATGCCTTCTTCAACACCTGAAAAGCTTTTAAACAATCTGCATCAAACTCAAAAGATTTGTTAGCTGCTAATAACATGCGAAGATGTTTAGAGATTTTAGAGAAATCCTTGAGAACCTTTGGTAAAAACCCACATGACCAAGGAAACTCCTAATTCCCTTAACAGAATTTGGTGGTTCCATCTTCTCAATGATTTCGATCTTGACTTTATCCACTTCTATTCCTTTTTTAGAAATCTTATGGCCTAGGACAATGGCCTCTTTTACCATGAAGTGACACTTTTTTCAATTCGAAACCAAATTTGTCTCTTCACATCTTAAAACTTTACCCAAATTTTCTAAATAGGTAGTGAATGAAATCCAAAAACTAAGAAATCGTCCATAAATACTTTCATGATTGATTCAACCATATCAAAGAAAATAGCCATCTTACACCTCTTAAAAGTTGTTGGGGCATTGCAGATACCAAAGGACATCCTCCTAAATGCAAATGTACTTTAGGGGCAAGTAAACGTGGTTTTCTCTTGATCACTAAGGACTATACTAATCTGGTTATACCTAGAATAATCATCTAGAAAACAATAGTAAGCCTGACCTGCGAGCCTATCTAACATTTGATCAATAAAAGGTAAAGGAAAGTGATCCTTATATGTTGTTGAGTTAAGCTTCCTGTAATCCATACACACCTTCCAACTAGTCACTTTCCTAGTAGGAATAAGCTCGTTGGCTTCATTTGTGATCACTCTCATTCCCCTCTTCTTGGGCACACACTGAATAAGACTTACCCAATTACTGTCTACAATAGGATAAATGATTCCACCGTCTAACCATTTGATGACTTCTTTCTTGACAACTGCTTTCATGACTGGATTCAACATTCTTTGCTGCTCTACATATTTAAAATTTCCATCTTCTAGGTTAATCCTATGCATACAAAAAGATTGGCTGATACCTCAAGTGTTAGTTAGAGTCCAGCCAATTGCCTTATTGTATTGCTTCATCAATTGAATTAATCGATTTTCATCGTTTGGTAATAAATTTGCTGTAATAATGATTGGCAATGTTTCCTTCTCACCAAGATAAACATACTTCAAATGGGATGGCAATGGTTTCAACTCCAACTGTGGTGGTTCTTCAATTGATGGCTTCATGGGTGGAGATTTCTTGTTGTTCAAATCAAGAATTTCAAATGTTTTTTGATAATAAGAAATCTGATATACCTCTATATTTGCTATCTCCAAACTATTGCTCTCATAATTTGTATCCAAGAACACAAAATCCCCAAACTGCTGAATGTGCTATTCTTGCAATTCTATTTTGAATACATTTTCTACACATTCCTTCAGCAATTGCATTGCTGAACATTCCTCAACTTCTGCTGGATATCTCATGGCATCAAACATACTAAACTTCACCTCCTGGTCATGAACTCTCATGGTCAATTCTCCTTTTTTAACATCAATCAGTGTTCTACCTTTGGCTAGGAAAGGTCTTCCCAAGATTACAGGCACATCCTTATTAGCTTCTTAGTCCAAAATGGTGAAATTGGTTGGAAATATGAACTTGTCAACCTGCACCAGAATATCTTCAATCTTACCTTCATGATATGTAATTGACTTGTTAGGCAGTTGAAGTGAGACAGTGGTAGGTCTTGCTTTTCCCACTCCTAATTTCTTGTAGATGGATAAGGAATGAGATTGATACTAGCTTCAAGATCACATAATGCCCTTTCTAATTCTTTTCCTCCAATTGAAATAGGAATGGTGAATGATCTAGAAACCTTAACCCTCAAAGGTAGCCTATTTTTCAGGATGACACTACACTCTTCAATCAAAGAAACTGTTTCATATTCTCTTAACCTCTTCTTCTTAGTTAGAGTATCTTTGAGAAACTTCACATAATTTGGCATCTGCTCAAGAGCTTCTATCAATGATATATTTATAAAGTTGTTTAAGTACTTCTAAGAATTTCTCAAAACTGGACTTCTTGAGTTTTCTACTTAAATCTTTGCAAATATGGGGGCGATGGAGGTTTGAAAGGAATAACAAGGGTAAACTTTTGAGGATCTATAGGTTTGCTTTAGGAGCTTCCTCTGCTTCATCTCTGTCTCCAACTATTTCTTCAATCCTTATCTCACTGCTCCAACTCTCTAGTTGATAAGCAAAATTTTGATTCACACTCTTTTGCTGTAGCCAAGAACTTATTCCAGGCAAGGGCTTTCCACTTCTGAGTACTACTACTTGCACTTGTCCTTTACCTTCCCTCTTAGAATTTTTAGTATTTGCGGGAAGGTGTCCTTGAGGTCGAGTCTTTAACTCACTTGCGAATTGTCCAATTTGGATCTCTAAGTTCCTCAATGAGGCTTCTTGGCTCTGAATAATTGCATCATTTTTAGCCATGTACATCATCATCAAATTTTCAACGAATTATTGGAATTGCTAGGATTTTGCTGAGGCATTGGTCTATTCTACTACGACACAAATTGCTGATTTTGCTCCTTAAGTCTAGCTGTATAATTTCCCTTCTGCTACGCTGAAGGCTCATGATGATTCCTCCTTGATTCCAAGAGAGACTAGGATGGTTTCTCCACCCAAGATTATTAGTGTTAGACCATGGATTATTTCTGCCTATATAACAAATTGATACTGGATTGGTGAGGCAAAATTCATACGTATGCCCTCGCCATAGAAAACACATGACTCTATTGTAACTTGATTCATAGTAGGGTTATGTTGTGTAACATTCCCCAAAGGTAGAGTTTTGATCATGTTGGTCAAGAAGGCAATGTTTGCTCTAATGGATGTTATTGCATCAACTTCTGTCCCTCCTTATAGTCTTCTTCCAGGATTGGTTCTTGAATCATACCATTGACAACTATTGGTTCTTGAATCATACCATTGACAGCTATTGATTGATATCCTTTCCAAGATTTTATACGCTTCATTATAAGTTCTTGATCGTAAAGCACCATTTGCTGAAGCATCTACCATACTCTGTGTAGTTGAATTTAAACCATTGTAAAATGTCTCTAGTTGAACACAATAAGGTAAGCCATGGTGAGGACACTTTCTAAAGCTCTTTATATCGTTCCCAAGTATCACTAAAGGGTTCGTCCACATACTGCCTAAAAGGAACAATTTTCGCTATTAACTTGGAATTCTTGTAGGTGGGAAATACTTGGCCAAAAATCTCTCTACCAATTCATTCTAGGTGGTAATGGATCCTAGAACAAATGTTTTTAACCATGCTTTTCCTCCATCCCTTAAAGAATAAGGAAACAAAGATAATCATAGGGCATCCTTAAAAACTCCTTATTTCACAAATGAATCACTTACTCCTAAGAAATTCTTCAGGTGTAAATGTGGACCCTCTGTGGGTAAGCCATAAAATTGACCTACTGGCTACAACATCTGGAACATAATAGGCTTCATCTCAAAATTCGTTGCCTGAATATTTGGTCTAAAAATCCATGGATTTAATTCATCGAGCATAGGGACTGCATAGTCTCTAATGGCTCTCTCCCTGTCATTGGTTAAAATTACAGGATTTTCAACCTGATCCACTAGTTTAATTTATTGCTCCATTACTACACTAGGTATTGTTACTTCTCCTCATTAGATTGCTAATTTGCTTGATCTATAGGGCCTCCAGGAGGTATAGGATGTTGCTCGATCAAATTTACTTAATTTCTTAGCTCCCTCCTTAGTCTCTATAAGGTCATTTCGATATCTGGATTAAATTCAACTTCCAAATCAAAATTAGTTTTCACACACCAAGTGCTCCAATCACACAGAAATTGAATCAGTGTAGATAAAGCTCCTATTCACCAAAAGAATAAAACTCGAAGTTAAAATTCAAACTAATCCACGATAATGGCGCCAAAAAAATTTGTTGCATATGTGCGATGAGTGATAAGACCACACAAAGTGATGAGCAAGTGTACACAGTTTGCAGCAGGTGATAAGTATTTATATCGTCTCCACGGGGATTATTGGTAAATTTTAAACTATCTTGACTTAACCTCTTAGTGAATTCAAAGAATAACAAAAGATAATTATTTTGTGAATTTTTATAACTAATGCTGGAATAATTTAAATGACAAAATAAAAAGAATGCTTTTGTAGTTGAAACGATGAGAATGAATGAGTTTAGATTAAGGTAGCATGCTAGTTTCCGTGAAGCAGAATGCTGAAGTAAAGAATTGCAAGATCGAATCACACAACAATTTGAAAAGCTTTACTTCAAATCCTAAATCAGTTCAACATTTTCCTTAATCCTCACCCGATGGTGATTAGTTCATGCTAAATGAATAAACATAAATAGTAAATGAGTTCATAATGAAAGAAAACTATAAAGGATTGCAGAAATCAGTTGCTTCATGAAAACTATTGAAAGGATTGCTTCTTCTGCTTCAGCCGTCAATGGTGTTTCTGCCTTCTTCTCTACTGAAATTCAAAATGCAACAATAGTGGCAGATGAACTTCTTATGGAAAAAGACTAAAAAATTCTAAAAACTCTCTAAAAGAAATCGAGTTAGTTGACCTCTTCTAATTGGCAGCCTCTTTTTCTATTTATAGGCTTTTCGTTGTGATTAGAAAACCTACTAGGTAAAATCGCCCATGTTGCTCCCATCTAACGATTGATTAATTCCCCCCAAAAAATATTTTTTTCCATATTTGAATTTTCATTACCTTCGTGCGGATCCTTTGTGTTTGTTTTGCTAAAAAATTGTTCGATCAATAATTCTGCTAAAATAATGCTCCATCATTTATCCACTAAACAAAATATCTAGAATCAGTAGTAATTAACCTTAAATTCTTTCTATTTCATTCAAATACTGACATATATAGAATGATGCAACAATATAAAGGTATCAAAAGTCCTATATGTAAAACAAAGAGAATTCAAGAAATTATTTCATAATCCAAAGACAGTTTACTTCAACAAAGAGGTAAAATCAAGCCTAAAAGGCTCCTAATAATTCTCTTTTGGAGAGTTATCACCTCACCATAAGAAGAAAGACGACCTAGAATCGTAGACGACTTGTTATGCTGTCTTCTTTTTTATCTTTGTATTAGAGCTTATGGCTTCAAATTTGTCCACTTCCCAAATTCAAAATGTTGGATTTGAAAATACCCATAGACAACAAAATAGTATAGTCATTAGTTCATCTTTTAGTCATCCATTAAGCATTGTGTTTACTTTAAAATTGGATGACAATAATTATTCTTCGTGGAAAGGCCAGACTGGTATTGTGAGTCTTGCATTGTCAGAAAATAGATGGCTATGTATTTGAAACTAAGCCTCAACCGTCGAGTTTAATACTAGCACAAAATGAAGGAACGTCTAAAGTTGTAAGTAATTTTTTTTACGAGGAATGGCTGGCGATCGATAAAGCACCCCTTGGTTAGCTGTTCAATTTTATGTCTCCTTCAACTGCTTAAGATGGGGTGGAGCTTCAAACGTCCCGAGAGGTTTGGGTCGCACTTGAATAGCAATATGGTGCAACAAGTAAAGCAAGAGTAATTCAAATAAGAAATGTACTCTAGGCTACTAAGAAAAGGTTCAATGAAAATATCCGATTGTCTTACTTTTATGAAACAACCCTCAGATAACTTGAAACTTGTAGAGGAGCTAGTAACTATGAGTTACTTAATTTCTTGTGTGCTATGTAGTTTAGAGGCAGAATATTAACCAATTGTATGTTTACTTGAACAAAGTGAAGAGACCAGAACATGGCAAGATCGGTATGCCACTTTGTTAACATTTGAAAAAACACTTGTAAAGGTCAATGTAGTGAGTCCAACCACTGACAGCACAGAGAATCTAAGTGTAAGCGATGCCTACAACTGTCAAAGTCAAAATTCAGGAGTTGGGACCAAACAGAACAATGGCTAGCTAAGCAGATCTCAACAAAATTCTAGAGAAAATGAGAGGGGCAGAGGTCATGAAAGAAACTCAAACCAATACAGAGGAAACTTTACAAAACCTGCCTATAAAATTTGTGGTAAATGTGGAGATACTGTCATAGTGTGCTACAACAAGTTTAATCGTTAATTTGCTAGTGGATAACCTGATGCTTCTGCAAGTGGTTCAAATTAAGATGGTGGACATAGAATTGTAGCTTATATAGCTTTTCCTGACATTGTTGCAGATCCCACATGGTTGGCAGATAGTAGTGCAACAAATTACATCATAACAGAGCTTGGCAATTTATGTAACAACCCGACTTCTAGAACTTAGACTTAGCTAAGACCATTACTACATCCATTCTTAAACAATGTGAAACCAAAACATAACGTGTAAAAGATATAACTTTATTGAATAATGCTTAAAATAAGAGATAAGAGTTTAAAATATTAATCGGAATCCAAAGAAAACATGCAAAAAATCCAAGAAGCAACTTAAAATAACTTTAACATAAATTGAGTTCCAAAACAATGAACTACTCTAAAATGAATGCAGAAATAAACAACCCATGACCATGGCATATATGAACCCATCCTCGTCATCCACCACGCCTGTTATTGCCATTACCTGAAAAAGGTTTCTAAGAAAATGTTGAGTATTTTTAACAAATACCCAATAAGTGTCCTAGCCTATGGGGTCAGACATGCAAGCACACACAATCATGCTTTGTCATGAATTGAAAATTTGGGACCTATTCATGACCAATAAAAAACATTCATTTCTTTTCATGATGAGTGAACAAAAACCTTTATCTCGTCATGAAGCCACCTCAACTTTAGGTATGAGTGTGGGCCCTCAATTTATGGGGTATCTGATTTTGATGGTAGATGGTACCCATTCAGTGCAGACAGATTCCTTGCACACCGACCCTAATGGTATGGGCCATAGTTGTCACTCTCTTTATAAGTCATGTAACCACGTACTATGGTTCATGCAGGGTCCCACATACATATGACATGCACATTTATCATAACATATCATGCATGTCCTACATCAAAATACAACATCTCATCTCAGCAGATCAACATGTCCAACTCGATACATCATAACAAATCATATCATAGCATACCCTATTATAGGTCATGTATACTATATCAAACACATGGTAACATCGATCATACATAATATATATCATATTTTAAAACGTGAACATTTCATAAAACATGGATCATCGAATACATGCATTTTAAAACGTGAACATTTCATAAAACATGGATCATCGAATACATGCAATAAACAATTTGACCTAAGCCCTAAGGCAAATACGTAAGCATAGCCACTTACCTCGAATTGCTGTCGTCGCTGCACTCACGCGCCATCGCTACATCTCGTCCTTTTGCCTCCGCTGCTCGTTAGCGACTTAGCACTACCATTTGTAGTCGCCATTGTGCCCTTCTCGATTTGCTGCCTCCTCCGCACGCATGAAGAAAAACAACACTACCTCAATGCCCCTGGATTGCAAAATTTTCTCTACCATAGCAGCATCACACCTACGATTCTCCGAAAACCACCGTCATTGCCGTTTGCAGTTGTTCGTGAAGGGAGAGCTTGAAGCCCTACTTGCCGCATGCGTGAATTGTTGCCAACTGCCATTTGAATTGCTATTGGGTGTTATGCTGTCACCCTTGAAGGCTCGCTCCTTGCCAACACTAATCAGATCCCTTATTGCCTGCGACCATCATTAACGTTAGAAAGAGTAAGATGCGGCAAGAGAGTGACAGAAAGAAAGAGAGAGTGCCACCTTACCGTGCATGCCACCACGCCTTGCCGTCATGAGAGAGTGATGTAGTTCTTGGGCCGCTGGCGAGAGGAAGAGAGAGTTAAAAACAAAATAAAACTCTACTTTCCCACTAATAAATTCTGTTCCAAGAATTCTCCAATGAAAGCTTAACACAAATTCTATTAAAATCATTCAAATAACTAAGTACCTGATAAAATCACATTCAACTATAAGAATTCACAATTAACACTAATTAATGACACAATAAAAATAATGAGACGTTGCATCTTACCCACCTTAAGAACTTTCATCTTCAAAGTTGCTATTTTTGAAACAACTTTTTGTACTTGGTTTTCATTTCTTCTTCTTGTTCCCAAGTTGCCTCTTCTTGCTGGTGGTTTTCTAGAGTACCTTTACTAGAGCAATGTCACAGTTTCGAAGGGCCTATACAGAATCAAACAAGCTTTGCCTCATAACTCAAATTCTCAATTACATGAGAGGCTCATAATTTATCACATGAGACGGATCTGCTATGTACTTACGCAACATGGAGATATGAAAGACATTATGAATTGCAGAAAGGGAAGGAGGTAAGGCCAAATGATACGCTAGGGCCGATCCGCTCCAAAACCTCAAATAGCCCAATGAAACGTGGGCTAAACTTCATTTTCGTCTGAACCTCAGGACTTCTTTAGTACGGGCCAATGTAGGAACATATTTTCTTCTACTGCAAATTCTAGGACTCTTCGCCTCGTGTCTGCATAACTCTTATGCCTACTCTGCACTGTTTGCATTCTTATCCTGATGCTCGTTATAGCCTTATTCGTAATTTGAACTAGCTCAGGCTCTAACAATTTCCATTCACCCACTTCGTCCCAACACACTAATGACCTACACTTCCTCCCATAAAGTGCCTCGAATGGGGTGACATACCTATGGTTGCCTAGTAACTATTATTATGCGAACTCCATCAAATGCAAGTGTGAGTCCCAGCTCCCTGTAAAATCCACCACACAAGCCTATAAAATATTCTCTAGAGTTTGATTCAGTCGTTCTGTTTGACCATCTGCCTGTGGGTGAAAAGCAGTACTGAAATTCAATCATGTGCCCATAGCCTTCTGGAAGCTTGGCTAGAAGGTAAAGGTGAAATAGGGATCTCTATCGAAGACAATAGAAACAGGCACCCCGTGCAACCTAACTATTTCTTCCATATATAACAATGCTCACCACCCTACAAAATAAGTAGACTTCCCAGAGAAGAAACATTCTGACTTAGTGAGTTTATCAATTAACACCCACATCACTATGTAGCCCTTGATAGTTCTAGGCAACCTTGTGACGAAATCCATGGAAATGTGCTCCTACTTCCATTTTGGTACGCTCAAGGGTTGTAACAATCTTGTTGGCTTTTGTTTGGGTGCCTTCATCTGTTGACGAACCAAACATTTTCTTACAAACTCTACTACTCCTTCATGTTAGGCCACTAGTAGATCTGTTTGAGATCTTGATACATCTTAGTATTGCCTGGGTATATAGAGAACAACGAGCTGTGTGCTTCTATCAGCAGCTCATTCTTAAGAGCAACATTCTAAGGCACACATAGACATCCCAAAAACTACAACCCAAAATCCAAAGACATTAAGAACTCCTCCACTTGCTCTGACTACAACTGCCCAAACTTTTCGACTAAGTCTTGGTCCGTTTGTTATGCATTCACGATCCTTTGCCTCAATCTAGAGGTAACCGTTGATAGCACACAAAATGTGCTATCTTTACTCTTAGTTTTAGCTAGTTTTGTTGTATAATTTCGAAGCTTTCACGAGTTTATTTGTAAAATTGTAGGTACCGAGCATAATTTGATTGAAAATATAAATTTGGGGCTATTCAGGTCAAAAAATGAGCCTAATGATAACTCTCCAAAAGAGAGTTATTGGGAGCCTTTTAGGATAGAATTCATGTTATTCTTGAACAAATTTCCCTTGAATTTATGAAGTAATTACTTGATTTGTCTTTAATTGCTTATAATACTTGTGAAAGTCTTTAGATTGTTACAATACTATATTTAAGACAACATTGGATTAGAATTAAAGGAAATCGTACTTAGTCGCTACTAATTATTGGGTATTTTGTTGAGTAGGCAATTGAGGGAGCAATATCTTAGCAAAATAATTGATCGGGCATTTCTTCAGCAAAAAGAATAGATAAAATCAGCACGAAGATAACGAAAATTCAAATATAGAAACTTATTTTACCTTTACGAAATTAATCCATCGTTAGATGCAAGCCATGTGGACGATTTGACCTGATAAGTTTTCTAATCAGAAAAGGGAGATTGTAAATAGAAAAGGAGGCTGCAAAGTTCAAGAGGATCCAAATTTTGGAAGTTCAACTCTCAATTTTCTGTTTTCAATTAGTTTTTCGAAAAAAAGTTTTCTTAGTGGCTGACGTGTTTTACCTTAGTAGAGGAGAATTGAAGAAGAAAGAGCTTCATAGAGGCTAAATGAGAAGAAGCAATTCGACTCATGAAACTTCGTGGAGGACTTCATTTGGAAATTCTCTAGGCTTTCAAACATTATGTTTTCGTTTACTGCTTTTGTTATTAATTTATTTTTTTCGCTTTACTTTAGCATGAACTAAATCACCTTTGGGTGAGGATTAAGGGAGATGCTATTGAACTTATTTGAGTTTCGAATTAAGAGTTTGCTGGGTTGATTTGTTTTACAAGTGTTTCTATTGCTTAACATTTATGTTTGCCTAGCAAATGCACATGAATACCTTCTCTAAGTTTCAGAAGAAAATGTGAGAAGTAGTTTACTTTTAAAACACATTAGCCTCTAGATCAGGCTAGTTGTTGGCTCAGTGGGGAGGTTAGAAATAATCACTCACCTAATGCATGAAAACAACATGATCAATTCATATAAGTTAGTGAAAATTAACATAAGATATTTGGGAAATCTAAAAGGATTTTGAAAGACTATTGTTGTGTAAATCGATCCTGCAATTCTTTTGCTTTAGCATTCTAGGTTAAGAAAAATAGCATGTTACCTTAATCCGAACCCATTCATTCTCACTGTCATCACCTCTCCAGCATTCTTTTATTCTGTCATTAATTTTAATTTGACATTAGTTATAAAAATAGTCAACAATCATTCTTTTTGTTACCTTGAAATCACTAAGAAATAAAGTCAAATACGTTAAAATCTACCACTAATCCCTATGGATATGATATAAAAATACTTATAACTTGCTGCTAACTGTGTACACTAGCACATTAATTTGTGTGATTTTATTCACCTACGCACATGCGAACACCTAAGAAGACTGAATTTGGCCGAGGAACAAAGAAATATGACCAAAATATAAGCTGACCCGAGGGAGCAACGTTGAGAGAAACAACTCCACATAAACATACCATTGGTTAGGAAGAACTTCTTAGAGGTACTAAAACAACTCCACATAAACATACCATTGGTCGAAGCTCTTGCGTAGATGCCAAACTATGTGAAATTTCTCATAGATATTCTGACAAAGAAAAAAAGGTTAGGGAATATGAAACAATGTCTTTAATTGAGGAATTTCGTGCAATCCTAAAAAATAAGCTACCTCCAAAAGTTAAGGATCCTGGTCATTTACTATTCCTGTTTCAATAGGAGAAAAAGAATTGGGAAGAGTATTATGTGACCTTGGAGCCAGTATCAACCTCATGCCATTATCCATCTATAAGAAGTTAGGAGTGGGCAAAGCAAGACCAACTATGACTCTGAAGGATGTATCAACATACATATGCATCAGAATAGGGTCATATGCACTCTAATTAGCTCAATTAAAAGGACAAAATCATGCTTAAATAGGAAGAAAACAGAGAACTAGCAAACTTACCTTTGTAGCTCAAAATCTCCTCCTATCTTCGGCGGATTTGATCACGAACAAGCCCCAGACCACCACTAGTGTCTTCTCAGCTATTCTCCGACCTAGGAATGGGATGGTGGGATCCCTTGATTGGTGAAATAGGGAGGAGAAGAGGTGAAACTTGGTTAATGTTCAACACATGAACACCAAGGTTTAGAAGCTAAATTAACCAATTCATCAACCTTAATTGTGCACGAAATTAACTCCAATTTATAGAGAAAATCATGCACAAGTACCTCACCCAAGATTGACACTCAATCATGGTGAGGTAGCATGGCTATGCTGGTGGCAAGATAAGGTGAAAGAGAGAATGGAAATGGATACATCCATTTCCATTCTCTCCATTTTTTTTTCATTTTTTTAAATTAATTTTGATTTTATAATGTTAATTTCATAAATTAAAACAAAATCAAAATATAATTAATTTAAATTAATTTTTTTTTAATTTAATTTCATTATTTTACCATCGATCCCGATTTTCGAAAAAATTATTTTTCTAAATATGAATTCCTATTCATATATACAATATTTAAATCTCATTTAAATGTTATTTTAAACTCCCCTCGATTGTTTAATTTGCAATCAAACATTGATAGGTTAAATATATTGTATATATTTAATATTCTCCCCAAACCGAATTTAAACACTTCAAATTCATTCACCACACTGTTCCAAGGTGTTATCCGATATGAGCTAGCCGAGGGACCTAATGGACCTAT
>JAOANK020228139.1:0-15959 GCA_026257165.2 Telfairia occidentalis
TTTCTTTTATGTGATTAATGTGGAAAAGAAATAGTATTAGGCTACTAAAGTTTAGGCCTAAAAAAATTTTCCCCGTTTTCTCAATGGAGAACCCTAGAGTTTGCTATAACTTTTTTTAAAAAAATGTTATTATGAAAAACATTTATATAAACGTTTTTGGAACAAAATTAATTAAAAAAAACTTTAAAAATATATTTTTATACATTTTTAAATCATTTTTTTATTATTAAAAATTCTAAAAGCATTTTTAATTATTTAAAAGTACTATTCGAAATTTTAATCAAACACCGTTAATTTAAAAAAAATATATACTTATTTCTATCAATAAATAGTTTAACAGTCATACCAAACACACCCTCTGTGGCGAGGATATTAGTATAAATGTTTTTACAGCTGATGAGATTGTTGCTGTCAAAACAAAAGCATAGTCTCAAAATTCAAGTCCCAAAATAGTTTGCTTTGGATATCTACTTTCATGTGGTTTTCCTTGGTAAGTTTTTTAGAGTTTAATTATTCATATCAATATTATAATTATTTGGGGATGCCGAGAGTATTATCGTTAAATGGTTTTATGACGAGAAACATCAAACTGACGGTCCAAATCAGAGTCCAGAAGTGCTTCAATTGGGCCAGGCCCAATTTCTCTGGTCCAATATCCTCAACTTTTATGTACTTGAATTACCCTAGAAATTATTTTGAAGACCATAAGGCTGAAACTCCTTAGAAGAGTAAAAAAGGAGAATGCCTTTTAATTCATTTAAAACTCTCCTTTTTCTCTTTTGAGCAAGGAAACTAATAAAAAAAAAGTATTAGCTTGATCCAAATTTGACCTATGATTACCTCTTTCGTATTCAAAAGTGATAGTATAACAAATAAAATACATGCATTTTGAGGGTCAATTTTTGACAATTACTCCTAAATAGATATCATTCCGTGTCATTAATGTTCAATCTCACATCACTCTTTTAATCTCTACTTTATATCCTTTAAAAAGGAAATTTCCTTATCTTCTAATAATTGAGAGTTGAAATAGAATTTAATAATAGACCAAAAATTTCTAAAGAGAGAGAGGAAAAGATGAGGGCAAAAAGTTGATGGCAATGAAAGGAGTGTCCATAATCACAAAGCAAATTAAACAAAATCTGCCAACTCTGGTTTTCGCGTCATCCATTTCTTTCATTCCTAATTTGCCTATAATTTCATAATGGTTTGTAGCCTTATACATATCTTATACATTATTTATGGTATAAAAACCTTTTTTAAAGAAATTTTGAGTTTTATTATTTATTTATTTATTTTGCAAAAAACTTAAAAAATGAAAAAGTATGTAATCTGAGCATAGTTAGGTGGATAGAAGGAAAATATCCATAAATTTCATTAAATTAGATTTTAGATTCAGATAATTGTTACAATTTTTATCCCCTATTCAATTTTCGTTAATTTACACATTAATTTAAACAAAAAATGATGTAAAAAACTTAGTAAACCCTCTATTTCAATAAAATCAAGTCTGATTAATGCATAAATTAACTATTGAATCACGTTTTGTCAAAATTTAGCTATAATGTCGTTTTTCATTGAAATCCTATCAATTTTGTACCATATATATGTTTTATAATTCATTAAACACATATGATGACATTAAGTCTGAAGTGTAATTTGATGAAATTAAAAGTTTCTAGTATAAATTGATACAACTTAACTAGTTTAGATTAAAAAATGAATTTTTTTCTCTAAAATTTATATATACATACACATCTAATACAATAATTGTGAGATTGAAAGATCAAAACTTCTAACTTTTAGTAAATACCTTATCCACCTAACTATGCTCAGATTGGCCCTTAAAAGTTATATTAAATGTATATTTTGTTGTATAATTAAGTGGATCTATTGTATTGGGATGTGTATGGATCCGGAATTGGGTGACAAAAAAATTATAATGTAGGGTTTAGAACGTGGAAGAGACTCCATATAAGATGAAAAGTGTGTGGCTAATTGGGAAGCTACCAAATTTATGGACGGTTGCCTTGATTTTTGAGCTTCAATATCGATTCTATTATTGTCTTTAAATTATTTCATTTTTAGTCATTCATGTTAATTTTTTTTTAATAAGAATTTAATAAAATTTAAAACTATTACAAAATTCAACTCATACCCTATTAAGAATTTTTTTAATTCAACAACACATGTAGAGATGAAGATTCTAATCTCTGACTTTTTTGTTAAGAAAATATGTTATAACTAATTGAACTATTCTCAAATTATAAATTACGACTTGTTAACTTCGTTTACATAGAAATCTATAATTAATTAATTAAAAAATATCATGTTAAGTAGAAGAAGCCAAACTACCTTTTATTAATTAAAGTCAACTAAGCTATATGTGCGCTTTAGAGAAAATCAGCAAGTTTGGTATGAGCCTTAATCATAAGGTCTTTCAAGTTCTTAAATATAGTTTTGAAAAAAAAAAAATTGTTCACAATAAAAATAGACAAGGTTCTATGTTTCCATTAAAAAAAAATTGTTTATGCATAGATATGATGGTAATATAGATGTGTATGATTAGTCATATTAAGGGATGGGTAGCTTTATTAATGAATCTGCCTATTGTTGTCCATGTTCTTTTCCCCACAATTTTTTAACACAAATATTTTAAATAAAATAAAATTTTGCCACTAATATAAACAGCTCGTTGTTTTGCCCCCACAATTAATATTGCAAACTTTGTGGTATATTGAATTCGTATTATTATTGCTAAACCGAGTATGGACTTAATTGGTTAACGTATATATTCTTGATCAAGAGGTCAGAAATTCAAAGTCTTACCTCTACATGTTGTTGAACTCAAAAAAAAAATCGTATTATTATTAAAGTTGGACCATGATTTCAAGAAACTTCGCTATTAAATTGTATAGCGACTATTTGATAATGATTTCCAATATATCAATTTATTTTCAATGTAAGTTAATTTACATCACCATTTTGTTAGTTAAAATTTTCTCAATCAAAATTTGATTTTTTTTTTTATTCTGAATTGAACAACAAGTCAGGTGGGAAATTCAAATTCATAATCTCTTAATCAATGAAATATGCATTTAATCACTTAAGCTCTGCTCAGTTGGGCCCATCAAAATTTGATTATTGGGCTAGAATTGCAATCATCTATTATAAAGGGGTTTAATTTTATTATGCAGTTGTAAAATTGTTTGTGATAAGACGCTCGAGCTTACACTATAATCCAATCACACAAATAAAAATATTGTTCCAAAATTTGGACTGAAGAGATCGGTGACGTATTTAAATGATATTCTATCATGTTTTAAAATTAAAATACTATTTTACTTTAAAATATTATGTTTTCATTTTATTATTTTTTTAAAATAATTTTATTTTTAAGTTCTTAAAATTTAATTTTGAACGATAAAAATATTATCTCAGTTCATACATTAATTTTTCATTAAAAGTAACAAAAATCTCAGACTTCTTAACTAAAAAAATCTCCATCTCTTTAAAATGAAATCTCAATCTCTTACGAAATTAGATACAAATTTTGCACGTGATTTCAAATAGTTATCTATATATTCATATAAAAGATATCCCGTTAGATTTTTGTTAACCATTTTGTTAAAATCAAAGAACTGATTTTGAATATTTGAAATTAACCCAAGTAATTTTGTAACAAATCATGAAATTCATTTAAAATTCGTTTAGCTGCTGAGCTGTTCAGCGTCGTTCCACGTGTCAGTAGATTACTGGAAGAAGGTAAAGAGTACTAGAAATTTAGAATGTAGGGGAACACAGCCAAAAGCACCACATATCAGCCAATAGTATCACGGAACTGAAAATCTTTCTTTGTTAGACGGATTTTGCTCCAACTGGTTAGAAAGAGAGGGAATCTTGGAGCAAGAGAGAGAGAGGGGGCTTTTGATAATTGAGTTTTAAGGTTTAACACTTCGTCGTTTACTATCCACAAAAATCTCCTCTTCAGTTTTGACCTCCCCTTAAAGACTTGGGTCTCTGGTTTTTGCACACAACCTGTTTGCTTATTCGCCCGAGAGAGAGAGAGAGGGGATTGAGAGGTCTGTTGGGGAGGATTCGATTGTTCTTTGACGAAAGAAGACGACGTCGGATTGAGTCATTGAGGTGAGAAGAAAGGACCCCACCATCATCACCCCTTCATAATCATCGTCCTCAATCCATCTCTCTTACCTCTTCTTCTTCATCGCAACCATCGTTCTGCCACTTGTCTCTTGTGTCACTTCTCTATTACTTACAATTCTATGGTGTTGGGTGTTCCTACTTGTGCATTTGTGCTTTTCTCCCAACTACCCCGATCTGTTTTCCCACCTTTTTCTTTTAGCTTTAATCGTTTTTAAGAAGTAAAATCAGAGATTTTGGAGATATGGGTCATTGCATCTAGACCCTTATCTTTATTTTCCTTCATTTTTTTTTCCTCTTGGGACTCCAGGTGTCAGAAAACCACAATAGATTTGAGACTGCCCCACCCAATCGACAAGCTTAAATCGTGGGTTCATCCAATTGAACCTATTTAACTTACCTTCCCTGATTTTTATTTGAATGACAGCTGTTTGGGCGTCTGTACGTTTGAATGCTTTAAAGGAAGAAAGATTAACGAAGCTGAAGAAGCTGTCCTAACTTTCTTTTGGTTCCTGGATTGATGAAATGAAGCCAAATTTCCCACCAAAGTTTGTCTTGTGAGGTGGCTTGAGGCACCTCGAGTTTTCTCTATTAGACTATGACGAGGCCCACCGTTGGGGTTGGTGGGCTTCTTTGAACCAATTAAAACCCACATTTGAAAGGTGTATTTCCTTTCGGTATTATTCCCCCTTATTAACCAAATTTTCTTTCCTCAATTGGTTCTTCACCTGTTTTTCATATGCTAAATCTCTTTTATCCATAAGCAAATACCTCTTTCCTAATACATCTTTGTTTCTTCATCGCTTGCATCTCCTTCATTCTCTTTTTAAAGTCCCTTGCTCTCAAACCACGCCCACTGTGGGCAGATGAGATAAGATTCTTGTTCCACTGGTTCTGAAGAATCATCCTTTCCCATCTGCAAGTTGATCAAGAATAGTCTTTGTACTTGTCTGATTAGTATTCCATCGAACATGTCCTTGAAGAAGAAATATCTTTCAAAAGTAGAGTGTGTTGAGGAAAACGGTGAGATGTCGGTGTTGGACTTGCCAGAATTGGCCTTGGAATGTATTCTAGAGAGACTTCCACCCGATGCTCTATGTAGTATGGCGGGTGTTTGTAGTTCATTGAGAGAGAGATGCATAAGTGACCATCTTTGGGAGAAGCACATGAAACGAAAATGGGGTAAAGTTATTGGTCAAGCTGCTTACAGAGAGTGGCACTGGCATCTTGCTTCTACGGCGGGTGCGGGAAACCTTAAGCAAAGCAAGCAGAAGAGTCTGATTAGACTTTTGTCTTTTGGTTGGTCTCTTTCGTGGATCAGATCAAAGGTTAATGACAATAACACACAACGAAACTCTCTACCGGTTGATTCAATCATGGCTTGGTATATTGCTCTTGAGACTGGAAGATTCTGGTTCCCTGCTCAGGTCTATAACCGTGAGGTAATCTACTTGTGATACGCTTCCAGTTTTCAAGTTTTTTATGCATTCGGATTTCTCCCTTCCTGCTCTACGTTCTTTAGCTCTCACGGATTTGAATAGTTACTTAACAGTGTATTGGACTGGCTTTTTTAAATTATTGTACCTGATATCCGAAATATTCAATTATGCAGAATGGCCATGCTGGTTTTATGCTGTCCTGTTATGATGCGGAGCTTTGCTATGATCCCCGAACGGACACCTTCCAAGCGAGGTGATTAAGCCCTTCTAACTCGATGGCACAATTATTGTGTTGTTACTATCTTTCTTCTACTTGTTTTCATTATGGTAGTTGTATTTACAGATCTCTCAGTTGAGTAAATGGACTGGGACTGTTTGTTACAGGTACCCTTCACATGGTAGGCGAGCAATAGCCATGGAGAACGGCGTCCAATGGGAGAGGCTTAGAGCAACGCCCATTGATACTCCTCCACACGATCTTCATATCTCTGACTGTTTGAACGAATTATGCCCTGGTGACCACATCGAGATTCAGTGGAGGAAGAGCAAAGAATTCCCTTATGGTTTGTTCTTGAGATAGATCTGTTTTAAGCTTTGAATTTATTTTATAAAATTTCTACCTGTTGTCAAAGCACCAACCATCCCCTTTCGACCTGTTTGCGTATGAAACTATACATTATGAACTTAGAAAAGGAAGAACAATAGAAATGCAAGTGAAGAGATTAGTAAATACATGGAGCCTTAACACCATAAAAAAAGATAGCTAAGAAAAACCATTACTCTTATAAACTATTACTATTATAAAGAAAAGAAAAGAAAAAAATCTTATTGCGTCATAAAATGTGGCATGTGGCATGTGCATTGCAGGTTGGTGGTATGGAGTTGTAGGTCACTTGGAAACATGTGATGGAAATGCTAATCATTGCAGATGTCATCATAGTGGTGAGTTTTCTTCCTCACTTTTAATTTAACCGTTTATTTTGGATAAATGGAGGGATAAAGATCAGTTTCATTTAGGTAAATGGAGGAATAAATAATTAAGAGTAAAGAAAGACCCACAAAAGAGATACCAAGCGTTTATTTTTGGCTTGGTATCTCTCTTTGGTAATAAAAAAAACACAGGATATTTACAAAATAAATTAGATTTAAGAGCACAAAAAGAAGCATTAAAATGTCAAACACTCCCCTATTTTGTCGTAAAATTAATTTTTTTCTGAACCTTTATATTTGTAGAAAATTATTTCTGATGTTTATAGGAGGTATTATATTCCATTAGTATTTTCATAATCAAAATTTAAACCTTCTTTAGGTTGAGTCATTGCTTGGAATGTGGATGAAATGAATCTCGACTTTGGCAGATCCAGTTTGTCTGAGTCGCTGTTACAGCACTCTATCGAAAAGCATCTCATTTTTAAAATGTGGACCAAACTTTTTATGCTATTTGATTGGTCCCCTAGACATTATTGTCAGTATGTCATAATTTCTACCAACATATTCATAGCTTTTGTCTGAATATGTGTCCAACCACTGATCAATTGAATTGTCTCACTGGAGCATTTATGGCCAACCACTTTGAGGTAACTGAATGTTTCCCCGAGCCTTCTGTTATTGGTTGAGCTGATGTTCTTCTTAACAATTCGGAAATTAATGAATTATAATATGGTTGACCCTTTTCAACTGGACATAAATAGCACTAGCAATGCATGATTTGGTCACTCTCTCTTGCAATAAAAAAATTTACACGAACAAGTGCTGATCAATTTCTGTTTATGCTTTAAGAAAACTTGTCCATTAGATGCAGCTGTTAAAACTTTGTTTTTTTTCCTTGTTAGTTGTCCCCTTGGTCAATATATTGATACTTAACCAACCAATTTTGTGGGATAACTATCTGATGACAATATTTTGTGTTAGAAAACTAGTAGGATATTTGATATTTTAGTTAGGTTGAATCTATGACGTCAAAAGCATTGAAGTTCCATCAGTTCAAGATTTTTAAAACATCATTTCTGTTATGAATGTAAGCTAAAGGTTGAGATAGTACTTGATTCAATTTTCTTTCCCAAAATGATGAAATAGTTTGTGGAGATGCTTTAACTTCCCAACTGTTTTTTTCATATCTTTAATATCCATTTATGAATGCCTCTAAGATGACGAGTCAGTCCAATTAGTGGCTTGTTCCATCATCATAGTTTTGAAGGGAAAAAAAAAAAGTAGGTTCCTGCTTAGTGTTTAACTTGGTTTTTTCATTATCGAAAGTGGTTGTGATATGTAAATTTTGTCAACAGACATTGTGATGTTGGAGTTCAATCAGTACACCCCTGGTTCAAGATGGAGACTTGCAACCGTCGACCGAAAAAACCATCGAGAGGAAGGCAACGAGGTTGACGGGTTCTATGGAGGAATCAGAAAGCTTTGCTCCGACGAAGAAATCTCGATGTGGAAGCGACTTTGGCCAACCGAAGTCTTGGAATAGGTAGTTAACAGTTAAATCTAGGAGTTTGGTGACCCCCTTTACATCTCTTGACCATGAAGCCTATGCTTCTTCCTCTGTATGAACTAATTATTCTGTTTCTAGGTTCTGAAAAGTGATTCTAGAAACAGCAAGAATAGGCTTCTATTTAGATTCATTAATGTGAAGACCATAGCTCTCTTATTTTCCTTCTCCCTTTCATAGTTTATTCCTCTAATTGGTATTGTGTTTCTTCTTTGTTGGGGGAAGCTCCTCGCTTTAATGCAATTTGTGATCCTTGTAAAATTGTCTCCTATTGGTGCTTTTTTTTTTTTGCTTTGAATTCAACAATACGCGAGGCGGAAATTCGAACTCACAACCTTTTGGTTAGAGAGAGTATGCTTTAACTAATTGATCTATGTTCGGTTTGGCGTTGCACAAAGAAGCTGATCGAGAGATTATGTGTTCGAATTTTTTCACCTCACATGTTGAACTTAAAAAAAAAATCAGCACCCAACTTCCGATTTGTTGGTAACCATTAAATGCATGATCAAATTTCAGTTTTAAAATTTTCTCATGTATCTAATAATAAAGCCCTCTCTTCAAATTTCCAAGTATTTGTGAACCTGTCGAACCTGCTTGTTTCATGGTGCATATTCACAAATGCCAATCCTTTGGGCTCAGTCAACATTTTTGGGCTTTCACTGGTCCATTCGTCTGATCGGGCTTCTGATTAGGAAATTGGGGGCCCATCATTTTTCTGCTGAGCTTTTGGGCCGTTGCGGAAATTGTGAATAGAGCCGGATCCGGCCCATGATTGCTTTCTTGCGTTTTTCCCGCTCCGTTTTCCTTCGCACACTGTAAGGCTACCAAGAAAGGATCAAAATCATGGTTCCACTTCACAGGTTCTCATGGACGAATCTAGACAGGTGATCGTGGCGGTGGAGCTTTTGCCGCTGCGATTGTCGTTGCTGGTTCAAGATTCTGTGGAAGTTTGAGCCGAGAAGGAATGGGAAGAACCTTTCCAGCTGAAAATAGTTCGTCGACAAACACCATCGAAGGTAAAAATTCATCCTCGCTTCGCATTTGTTGCTTGTATATACTTTGCTGCTCTATTTGATCCGCTAGATCAAAATCGATGTCATTGAAATTGAAACGATAGCTAGTTTCGAATTCAAATTCATCTATGGCTGAGTTTGCTTGTGATCGCTGATGCTTTTGTTACAGGATTGATATAAGATTAAATTTACCTTAATCTAGAAGAAGTTTTTAGGTTTATGGATGATTTAACATGTTATCAAAGATATTTTGTGTTTAAATTCCTGTAATATTATTTTTCTCTTCCATGGAGTGAGAGGAGTGTTAAAGTACTAATATAAGATTAAATTTACCCTAACCTAAAGTTTTTAAGTTTATTGGTGATTTAATTTTTTTTATAAATTTCCACTTTTGCCAGTGTTTTTCATGGGCAGAAATCAAATTTCTTGTAATGTGGAAGGAAAATTTAGGTTCCAGTTAGAAAGGCTCAAAATTCCCGGGTTTCAATGCATAAAAAGGTGTTTTATACACCTTTGATGAGGAAGAGCTATCTTCTTAAAAAATTGGCTTTAAGCTGACGATGAAGACTGATCGGTTTGCTTGATAACTAAAAGGAGAGTTATTGTAGGGAAAGATCATGCTTCTGGTGAAATGTTCTTATTGATTGAATATTGAAAATATTATCATTCTAACCCTCCATGCAAGCAACAAACCAAAAATTGATGTCGATCCATAGCTTTTTGGTTGATTGGTGATTTAATACTTCTCTTTCTTTGATTTCTCCGATGACCCAAATTTATAAGAGCAGGGAAACCGTAGAACACAAAGTTAAATTAATGTAAATTTTGTTATTAAGGGATGAAAATTTCTAGCAGTTTCATCTACCATTTTATAGTTTTGCCATAAGAAGTTTCAAAGATTGCTAGCAATTTCTCGTGCCTTACATAGTGCTTCAAGTGGTAGCGCTTTAGGCATGCTAACACCTTTCCCTTCAGTCATATCAACTTCCTTACCGTCAACACTCTCCCATTCAAAACATTGAATCAACAATCCTAGAGTCAATCCTAGCACTCGATGAGCCATTCCAGTTCCTGGACAAGCCCTTCTTCCCAAACCAAATGCAATCATTAACTTCTGAACATCGCCTTCCCCATTCTCGAACCTCTCTGGTTTGAAACTCGTTGGATCCTCCCACAATTTGGGATCCCTGTGGATGGCCCACGCATTGACCAATAAGATTGTTCCACTTGCCACGTGGTATTCTGATATGGTACAATCAGCTGAAGACTTATGTGGAAGTAGGAGTGGACCTGCTGGGTATAAACGAAGAGTTTCTAGGACTATACATCGTAGGTAGCTCAATTTTGAAAGATCTGTTTCTTCCAGTAAATGGTCTGTGCCAAGTTGAGACTCTATTTCGGCCCTTGCCTTCTTTAACACTGATGGATGGTTTAGGAGATTTGACATTGCCCACTCTATTGTTACCGCTGTGGTGTCTGAACCACCCAGTATCATTGTCTGAACAAACAAAAAAGATTAGTTAAATGAAAAGGATGTTACGTGGTTTAAATTTCATTTTAGGCTCCATATTTTATTGTTCTAATTTGGTCTCTGAATTTTTAAAATGTTTATTTTAGTTCATGAACTTATTAAAAATAATCATTTTGGTTTTTGTTATATAATTTTGTCATCTAATATTTATTTGTCAAAGAAAAATATTTGGCTACACTACCATTCAAATTTTGACAACTAAGAAAGAGGAGTGAAAAAAGAAGAATTTTTTTTTTCTTTTCTTTAGAAAATTAAATAGCTATCAAATTTTGAATGGTAGTATGTAGGAAAATCTCGACATATCGATATGCAGCCAAGTATTCTTTCATGTTTAATACTCGTTTTCAACCTATGTAGCTTAAATACATGCTCACGTTAACATGTTTATACATATATTTGAAGTTATATCTTTAATTAGTTCAAAATAAAACAAAAATAAGGACCAAATTAATTGGTCAAGATTTGAAAGTTCATTGACCAAAACAGATATCTTGAAAGTTTAGACATCAAAATAGAACAAACTTGAAAAATGTTGCTTTTTTAAAATTTAGGGACCAAGACAGACATTTAAAAGTTCATGGACAAAAAGATACTAGACCTAAACGTTGGAAAGATGAGCTTAGAATTTTGATTGGATAAGAGAAATAAAGGGAGAGATGAACCAAAATTAGGCCTTTGATAATATCATCTGTGTAGTAGTCAGGTTGCGATTGCTGCAACTTGAGGAGATGGGAGATCATACTATTCTCCATTTCAACATCAATAATGCTTTGCTTTGTTCGATGCTCGTCGATCAATCCTTGCCAACATGCATCGATCCTTTTGATAAGCTTCTTTGCCCTCTTCATAAAGCCGTTCACATCAATGTACTTCAAAAATGGCAAAAAATCTCCCGGATAAGACGACAAAGTAAATTCGAATAGCTCATCAACAAGACCTTGAAATGTCCTCGCTTCACTACTACTTTCCCTTGCTTCTTCTCCATAATATCTCTTCCCTGCCACCATTCTCATTGTTATATTCAATGTCAGTTCTTTGACCATGGTTTTCAATCCCACCTTTGCAAAATCACGGCTTGAAGCTTCATACAATCTCTTCACTAATCTCCTAACTTCATCTCTTCGAATGCCGAAATTCAGGTTGAGGCGATTAGACGACAGTATTTCGAGAGCGCTCACACGGCGAAGTTTACGCCAGTGGTCACCATATGGAGCTGCCCCAAGAGTGGTGCGGTTGTAACTCAGGCAGTCGCTCACAGCAAAATCTGGACGGTTCGCGAAAACGATGTCGTGTTTCGTGAAGCATTCTTCGGCGATGTCCGACGACGATACGACGATGACGGGTCGAGAGCCGAATCGTAGGGAGAAAATTGGACCGTACTTTTGTGAGAGAATTTGTAAACTCCTGTGAACTGGGGGCTTGAGGAGGTGGAGGTGACCTATAATTGGAATAGAGGGTGGACTTGGAGGGAGGTTTCTGCGGGAATTGGATTCCAGAAAATACTTTATTGTGATTAGAAGACCAATGCTGAGAACCGAAATGGCTGAATAAAGTAACATGGAGTCTTCCATTTCTCTAAGATTTGGGCTGAGCGAACCTTTGTATCAATTCAACACATATATAAGGCAAATGCGATTCAGATTCACGTTAATAATTGCTTATTTAGTCTGTTTTAGATTTTTTTTAAAAAAAATAAATATATAATTTGACATGTACATACACAAAATTTTAATAATATTTTTACAAATGTGTTACTTTCCCAATAGTTTAACTGATACATTTTTATGCTTAAAATATTATTTTTGTCTCTATATTCGGGGTTGTTTTATTTTAATTTTGTACTTTGAAAATTTCTAAATTTAGCCTCTCTACTTCGATGGTGGTTCTATTTTAGTCCATGTACTTTAAAAATGTATAAATTTTTATAGATGTACTGTAAGACCTGAATAGATGATACTAAGATTTTGAGACTATGCAAGCATAGTTAAAAAAATGCTTAAAAGAATTGATAGTTTATATCTATACTAATAAAATGCATATTTCTTTTTGGTACTCCAATCAAAAGAACTCTAAAATTTGCTTGGCTTAGAGAAATTTTATGTTGGGTGATCTCTTAGGAAATTTTTCTAAGATGTTACATGTACGTTTAAAAATTTTCAAAAATAATCTATGTAGTTAGATATAGAGTTAGTTTGAAGTTAAAATTAGTTGACATGGCAAAAAAATTAAAATTTTCCTCTCCTCGAGCCCTTGCTGCCCCCTTACTACACTCAAATTTTACACGTACTCGTGTTGTTAGAGTGCAAATGGTAATCGTAGTAACAAGACTTGTGGTCTGATTGGAAAAATTAGGAGGAGAAAGAAAGTTCTAGAAGAAGAAAATGGGAGGGAGAAATATTGTCATTATAGCAAGATGATTATATTTTTTCTTAACAATTTTGAAACGAAAAACTATTAAAATATTAAGAATTGTAACACATATTCAAGCTTAAATTAAAGATTGTAATATGTTTTTAAGTTTACAAGTTTTAAGCACTTGTACTTCTACTCTATGTATATATATCCAGAGCTTTCATTATGTAATATTCCAAAAAAAAAAATGTACACATTAGTAATTGATGTCTCATTTGTGTTGCGTGAAACTTCGCCTTGTTTATGTATATAGTTAAATATGCAGTATATCGTACCAAATAAACATCACATTAAAAAAAAAAAAGATTGATTTAAAAAGGTCAAAAAAATATTTTAAAATTACTCTACAATGATTTGACATTTGTAAAACTATTTAGATTTGTGTAATAAAATAAATTTATGATTTAAATCAGAAAATAAAATAAAATACATAAATTAGATTTTTTTTTAAAATGTATAAATATAATTCTGATGCATATCAAACTAATGCTAAGTTGTTTGGCGTGTATCACGTGTGGCAGAGCAATAAATATTGCTGATGAGCCATAATTATTGATATACAAAACAGACTGATCGAAATAAATGGCGAGGAATGATTTCAATGGTAAATGAAAAATGGATTCTTTAAGTAAATAGATGTAAACTTGGTGTGATTATACCCGTACTAATTCATTGGATTCCATGGGAACTCCGCAATTAAGCGTTTGGGTGAAAGTACTACTAAATTCGGTGACCACTTGGGGAAGTTTTTGTGTTGCTCCCGTTTTTATTTTGTCAAATTTAACATAACTCAATTAGTTAAAGACGTATTTCTGTGACTTTATGGGTTCGAATCGCTCAATCTCCACATATTTTTGAAATCAAACAAAAAATGTAAATTAGATTATATTAATATATAAATCTAAAATATTGACCGTTGTTGTTGTTATTATTATTATTATTATCATTGTTTTTAATTTAGCCACCGAACTCTTAGAAGTGTCTAATAGTTTTTAAAATTTTAAAATTTTATGTTTGATAGGCTCTTAAATTTTAAGGAAAAAAATTAATTTGTTACAATAAACTTATTAAATTATATCATTTTTTATCTTAAATTTTTAATTTTATTAAATTGAATCTTAGATTTAGATAAATGCTGAAAATTTTAAACTCTATTCAATTTCCATCCATTCACCTATTAATTTTAACAAAACACAATGTAAAAATCTATGTAAACTCACTAATTTTAATAAAATTAAGAATGCTCTAATTAACCATTGAGAAACTTTTTCAAGACTAACAAATGTCAAAGTTTAGCTCTAATATCATTTTTTTTTTAATTCTTTTAATTTGGTATCATACATATAATTCATTAAATGTATATGAGAATATTTTTTAACGATCTTTCAAACAAAAATTTATTCGAGAATAAAAGTTGCAACACTTTTTCAAGTATAAGGTTAAGATTGCAACACTCATCTAAATTTAATATGCAATTTGATGAATTGAAAGTTAAAAGTACAAATTGATACAAATTGATAACTTTAGGGGCAAATTTTGATATTTTTTTCCTAAAATTTAAAATTATTTGATAAGTCACTAAACTTTCAATTTTGTATCTAATAAATTCTTAACATAGTTACGATACATTTTTTAAAATTCATGGACCTGTTTATACAAACAAAATTGAAAGTTAAATCTATTAGACACTTTTAAAAATTTAAGGACCTATTCTTTAAAATTGGATTGAGAAAAAAAAAACCCCCCAAAAAATCTATTTAAATTTGTTTTCCAAGGGAAAATAGTTGAATTGAACTTGTAATGTAAGGTTGTCACGGCATCAAATTTTCCTTTTAATGATGGTAAAAAATTATCATTAAAAGATAACCATAACGGTTTACCCTTCGACATCTATTCATTGTATATTACAATGTTATAATGACAATCAATAATCCTCAAAGTTTGGGGTTGAACATTTCTTTACATGATTTCAAATATTTTGTCTGTTGAATTTTATATGCTTTATTGATTGGTTAATGGACAATTTTAATTTTTAAGTTTCAAGAAGTATTAATTACCACACATTCAAATTTCTAGCTTTAAATGATGAAATTAAAAGTTAATTTTTTTTTTAAGATTAAAGTTTAAATTCATCCACTCACCTTAGTTTAAGGGTAAAAATTAAATTTTATTCTATGATTTATTGCTTATATCTGAAATGATAATTTTTCTAAGGTTATTATATGAATATTTACAAAGTAATAGAGAAGAAAAAAAAAGGTTAGAGAGCAAAAGTAAATTCATATAATATTTGGAGATTGAGTGCTAGAGTATGAAGTTGACAGACATTCTTCCAAATATAAAAATTATATATATATATAAATAAAGAAAAGGTTGAGACTAGAGTGGCATATAAATTCGTTCCGAAAGCAAGTCGTTTGGCATGTATCACGTGTTGCAGAAAAATTTACGAGCTGATGGGCTCCACATTCATATAGAAACTATTCTCACACACAAAAAAAAAAGATTCATTCCAATCCAATTAAACAAATGATATGTCATATTGTGAACTACTTCAACGGCTTTCCATCTATTTTAAATTAAGTGATCATGGTTTTGTTTTTTATTCTATTCAAAAGGATTCGTGCTAATAGAGATGTTGAGTCTCACTTATACACCCATGATTCTCCAATTGTCTAGCCAATGTAAGACTTTGGTTGCACTTCTAACAATCCTCCCCTTGAACAAAGGCACACCGAGCCTCCCTTCAAATAGTCATTCATCTATCCACTTTTATTTAAGCCAACTCTTTCCTCTTGGAGGCAGCACACTGACCTTCTGATAGAGCCCTACCACAAATCTGTGAAGCGTCCTCTACATGACTATTTCCTTGAGATTCATTACTTTCCATTGTTCGACACCCGAAAATT